>PVKE010048538.1:0-11557 GCA_004027555.1 Craseonycteris thonglongyai | reverse complement strand
GAGACATGCATAGCCCAGATGATAGCAGCACAGGCAGTGTTTACTTCTCCATGATTCCTCTGTAGAAGTTACTGCTTTCTTTTTTTTTTTCCAACACTTTAACAATCAAGAGCATGCTGTAAGTCACAGCACACTCATTCCTTTAAGAATTTCATCACTGGTTAGCTGGTCTGGAGTAAAAGATCTAAGGAAGGAGCTAACAAGGAGTGGGGTAGGGTGGTACAAAAGTGAACAACAGATTGGAAACAGTATTTTGGGGCAGGCAGCTGTGGTGTTTGACACATAGTTTTTGAACTAAATGACAGGGAAAATTTGGGGTATATTCTCCATCTTGTCAACCAAGTCTATCAAGGGTTACAAAGTCATTCTATGTAAAATGGATTATAGAAGCCTCTATATAACTGAATTTGGAACACAGGTCCACAAGCATCCTTCTTTATTTAACTGGGGGTGGTGGTCACTCAGTTTTATTTGGGGGTGTTCAGAAAAGGTTGAAGAGAGAATGCATGCTCCACCCGAGTCTTAAAGGATGAGTAATTCAGAAGATGCACAAAGAAGGGAAAGGAACTGTAGATAGAAGAGGGATGGAGATGTGGAAGGCTTGGGATGGTGGGACAGAAGATATTGGAGCAGAGGAAGTGAGAGGGCTAGAGACGGCCAGGTTTAGGGCCTGCACATTCCACATTAATGATCAGTAGGCTGCTAGGAAGGAAAGGAGCTGAAGGAGGTGAAGTCCAACTACAGGACCCCCTGGGGGTGGGAAGAGTCCAGGTGTCCAGAGTTTCCTCTCTCCACTAGGGCAGGTGTTTCTGGGATAGGAAGCTACACAAGGAGACCACAGAAGAATCTGTTACAAATAGAAGTTTAGGAGAAGACAGACTTGAAACCCAGGGTTACCAGCAGCAACACTGATGGCTGCTGCGTGCTTCCTAGCCTGAGACCACAATTTCTGAAGTGACTTGGCTTGGTAGCCATTTCTCTTTTATTAAGGTATCACTTGGACAGCAAACAAACAGCACAAGCAGAAACTATAAACCCACACACAGAATAAATTATGACATTTGCATGTAAAAGGAAGATGACAGAAGAAGCTGTGCTACCAGGAGGGCCTCCTGGTCCAATGTCCAGAGATTCCCAAGGTGTCGGCAGCTGCAAGAGTCTGTGATAATTCTTCTGTGAGACATTGATAGCCAAATTCCCAGCTCCATGCATATCTAACGGGGCTCAAACTCCTGCACATAAACTGTACACACACAGACACACACAGGGGATGGGGCAGGGGCTGGCTTCTAAACCACTAGCTCAGCATCAAGCAAGATGGACCGTGCTGGGCTTTCCCTGTGGTTCTGGCAGCAGATGAGTTCCTGGCACTCATCCTTCCCCAACTCCCTGGCTCCCTTGGGAGGTCCAGGTGGGCCCTGAGGCAGTGAGGGCTGCTTCCCAAGGCAAGGAACCCAGTTTTGTTATCCTGGTGAAGGTGTCTTGGGCGCCAGGGTGAGCCCATCTCAGCTTTCTTACCTTACCCTTGCTTTATTGTCTGGCCTGCCAAGCCCCCCTGGCCACTCTCAGAAGAATGAGTGAAGAGATGTGTCCCTAGGAAAATCTACCAACTTTAACTTCCATGAGCTGTCGGGCAAGCCTGACACCAGCCACTCTCCAGCTGTGTGACGCTGGGGAAGGAGCCTCGGTTCACGTAGTCCTCAGAGGCCCCCTCTGCAAAAGAGGGAATGAGCGTGTCTACTTCCCAGGTGATCATGAGGAATTACTGACATTTTATACTGGCAAGTACTGTGTTCAAAACCTGTTTTCTTTCCTGCCTTCTCCTCCTTTTCTTCTTCTCTGCTCCTCCATTGACTATTTCCAGGTTTATGCATCCCTTGGTGGTCATGTAACTCCAATGGCACAGAAAGCACCTCTTGTCCAACAGGACTACCCTGTCCCCAACAGAGACTGCATGTGCTTCCCCACTAGTTCAAAACTGCAGGGCTTCAGGGATGGACTACAGGACCAGAAGACAGTCTGAGCTTCAGATGCCACCCAAGCCCAGGAGAGAGATCTGGGTAGCTGGTGGCCACATGGAGAAGATGGTGAGATGCTGTCATAGTGGAAAGACATGAACCCCGAAGAGTGCTGTAGAGATGGCTCTGGGCTGAGTCTGGCCAGAAGTTGGAACCTAAGGGTGGTGCTGTTTACAACCTTCAGCAAAAACAAAACCACCCCCTGCCAAGAGTGGGACATCCAAAGATGTAGGAAACTCTCTTCAGGGCAGGTCTGCCACCAAAAGGCCAGTTTGATGGGACATAGTCCACAAGTCCGGTTCTGTAGAAATTTCCCTTCCATTTCTCCATCTATCTGTCCACCAGCTGGCCTCCTGGTTTGCATTAAGAGTTGTAGAGAATACAGGCTGACCGGGACAGGAAACCCTCCATGCTCATTGAGCACCTTTTATCCAAAGAGTGTACTTTTAAACACTGGAGTCTTTTACAGGAATGCTGAGGTAGTAACAAGACAGACCATGCCCCTCTTTATAGATCAAGAAGTGCTCGCATGAGCACAGCTGACACATGGTGTGAGCTGGTCAAAAGCGGTGCACCACGTGTTGCCGGAAGGCCTGCCTCCTGTAGCTCTTGGTACAGCCTGTCCTGGACTGAGCTCTCTATGCAGACTTGCGCTGTTGCTTTTCACACCAGTGTGGGTTTCAAGTCATCCTTGAAGTTTACGATAGGCTTTGAACGAGCCCACAGCTTTTCCCAGGAGGCCAGACCCCCAGCACGCTCAGGGTCAGTATCTGACGAGCCACTGTCACTGGAATCAGAGGAACTCTGGAAGCAGATTTCACAGTAGGGCCGGTGGCAGCGGCAGAAGAATTCATCTGAGCTGCTGGACTCAGTGTCAAGGTAGCTACATGGAGAAGAAAGGGAGGGGCAGCCTGGGGACCCCAGGAAGTGCAGCGGCCGCTGCTCAGGCAGCTCTGGGGAGGCTCCGGATAAGTGTGGGGCAGTGGGACACCTCGTCTGACCAGAACCAGAAGGCCGGTGAGGAAACACTGCGCGGCTCCTTCCGGGCCCCTGAAGCTCTGTCTGGGGTTGCTTGCTGTTCTCCGGGGAGCCTGGCTTGCCTTGAGGATCTGGAAGGAGTGATGGCTTCTTGGGAAAGGGTACCCTGGACTCAGCAGTTTGGGGGTTCAAGCAGAGGCTGTCCTTGCTCTGCACATTTAGCCTACGTTGTGCTCCAGAAACACTCCTATTTGCCAGATGCCCCACCGAGGATACAAAGCCCGGAAAGTGAAAGTGAGCCTGCCGAGTTGCCCGCCTTCTCCTCACCATGTACGGGCTGAAGCCCAGATCTTTGGAATGGGGCGTCTTCGGGGGGCTATGGACAGCACTGCTCCTGCAGGGCTGCTGAGGACAGGATGGGGGAGTGGGGAGGGGCGCCTCAGGGCCCAGCCCCAGATCTTGCAGGACTTCCACAAGCTTCTCCCTGATTGCCAAGTTGACCCTTGACAGTTGCTTCTGGGGCTCCCCCGAGTTCTGCAGCTGCCCTTGTCTCTGGGGAACAGTCCCTTCTTCACCTGGTATGAGATTCTGCTGGTGAGATGGAGGTCTTTGGTCTCTTCTTTCTGCACCCTGGCTTTGCTCAGCCTGTGGCTTCTGGCTGCCACCCAAATTTAAATGATCAGAAAAGTCTTTCAAGTCAAACATCTCCGGCCCTGGGGAGGAGCCAGGGCCCGTGGCAGGCCCTTGGAGGCTTTGTGCACTTGAGGAGGGCACTGAGGTACTGTGCGAGTCCTGGGCAGCTGCACCGGCATCATTCTGAGGGTCCGAGAGGCGTTGGGAAGGCCTTCCAGTTGCCAGGCTGTGCACAGGGGCTGCTGCCTGGCCGTCTTTGCTGTGGGAAGAGGCAGGTAGGACAGCCCACTCTGGGGGGTCATAGTTACACTCAGCGGACATCAGCCTCACTAGCTTCTCTTTGGCGTTGTTCACTTGTTCCTGCAGGCTTTCAATCACAGCGTTTTTCTGTAAGACAAAAGCAAAACCATCAACAAAAGATGCCACTGAGGGTTTTTACACTGTCTCCCATTGCGCAAGACCGTGGTTTAAATCCCAGTTCCTGTGTGTATCAGCTGCTGCTCTCAGGCTCTGAGGAGGGGCCTCCGTGAGGTGAAATAAGTTGATGCACACAGAGTGCTTAGCACAGTCATGGCATGTGGTGTTCAGGAAAGGTCAGCCATGATTTGTTGTTGTATGACCTTAACCCCCTGCCTTACATACCCACACTATGGCCCCGTATGTGAGGCGGGCTGTTGGCTGAGGCTCAGCGAGGCAGCTTGCTGACTACTGCACACCCTCTCAACTTCCCTCTGAACCGAGAGGGTCGGGTCACTCTGCAGGACACCGGTCTGGGTGTTTGAGACGGCCTGACTCTAGCTTCATCACACTTGCAAAATACAGGTGAATTGAAAGCACATCTCAAGGGGATGGATGACCAAATGGGGAAACATGTATTTTGCCTCTTGCTAAACAGACTAGAAAATGGAAAGACAGAGAGAAGGTGGCGATTCCTGGGCCAAAGAGATATGACTGGAGCCAGGAGGGGCCCATGAGAATCTCAGGGCAGTGCTATCATCTCCCTTGGCTGGACCTCAGGGGTGAGCAGCGAGAGCTATCATGTGACACTATCCGTTATTGATTCTCTCCTAAACAAGCGCAGGCATTGGAATTATTGGAGAAGCTTCTTTCTTTCTTTCTCTCTCTCTCTCTCTCTCTTTCTTTCTTTCTTGTTTTTTCTTTTTAAAAATAGGATTGTAGGGCCCAAGTCTCTGATAGCTTGATTCAGTAGGTCTACAATGGAGCCCAGAAGACGAAAGAGGCTGGGGCAGTGCTGCTACTGAGATGCCTTTCCTGCTCATAGCTGTTAATTATTTTTTTAAAGATTTATTTGATTTTTTGAGAGAAGATGAGAGAGAGAAGGGGGTGGGGGTGGGGGTGGGGGTCCAGAGCAGTCTCCTTAGATGTCCATCATTAGTTGTGACAGTTTCATTCCACACAGGTGGATGTGGGGCTGTGAGGAGTGGTAACTGAACTGGGGGGCTCCCACATGGTAGGGGAGAACCTTTATCACCATCCCAATGGCTACCAGTTGCGCTGCAGTTCAGCATATGTTTACACAGGCCGGGGCTGGGAATCGAACCCGGAACCTTGCAATTTCAAGACAAGCACTTAATTTTTAAACTGGCTGTGCCCAGGAGGGCTGGCAGGCACAAACCGCAGGCGAGTGCCAGTTCTAACTTTGAGCTCATGGGCATGAAGTAGGAGAAAGGGTACCAGGGGTGAGCCTGCTCCAAGCATTCTCCAGTGGTACAGCTGCTGGTTCTCAAACTCAGACAGTATGGCCACCTTCTGAAAATTCTGATGCTCAAAGGTAGTGGCGCTGGGAAGAGATCATCATGGGGAACTGATGGTCTTGGGGAAGACAACCAGGGTGAGGGTTTGAGGAAGGTAATAATATAAGCACTGTGTTTTAGGAACTCCTTGTTTGACTACCAAAAACACAGCCTCTTTGTTGCCATCTTCTTTAGAAGCTGAGGATGAGCATTTGGTCATCCATTCATTATGCCCTAGGAATAAAGGGATGCTTCCCTTTTTTTAGGGTACCTGACGCAAGTTGCCTACGGACTAAACCTGTGGTGTCTGCTCAAGTTGATATGGGAGAGTTGCCCAGAAGTGACTCTTTTTTAAAACATAGATTTCTTTCTTTCTTTTTCTTTGTTTCTTTCTTTGTTTCTTTTGAGAGGTGAGAGGAAGAGAGAGAGAGTGGAGAGAGAGAGAGAGGATGGGGGGGGGGAGAGAGAGAGAGAGAGAGAGAAGTGGGGAGGGCCCAGAGCAGTCTCCATAGTTGTACATCATTAGTTGCGACATGGCTTCATTCCACACAGGTGGATGTGGGGCTGCGCAGGGCAGGAACTGAACCAGGAGCCTCCAGCATGGAAAGTGAGAACCTTTGCCACTGAGCCATCTGGCAGTTACCAGTTGTGCCACAGTTCAGCATATGGGTTTACACAGGCCAGGGCCAGGAATCGAACCCCCAGACCTAGAGATTGCGAGGTAAGCGTTTAACTGCTGAGCCGTCCCGGCATCCCCCAGAAGTGACTTTTTCAGAAATCGGTACCTTAAGTAAACTAGTCCACCAGTACTCTTCTGGTAGCAACTCCAGAGTAGATCTACCACTCCCCATTTACAGGCTGGGAGGCGCATGCTCTGATGATTGGGACTCCCAGTCACATCCTGGGTTAGTCTGCTCCATTGTCATCAGGAGGGAGTCCCAGACCAGTGAGTAGCTGGTGCATAAGCAGAAGGGCCTTGCAGCTGAGCACCTGCCTGCTCGTGCTTTGCTGCACCTGCAGAGTGGTGAGGTCTAGGTGTTGGTAGGGAAGTAGCGATGACTCAAGGCCTCTCCAGGAGCAGAGTGGGTGAATAACTGGGAGCTATTTATTCACATGCTTCATGATACCTGGGTGGGTCCAGGTAACTCTCTGAGGTTCTTAGAGGGGTGACTGTGCTGGTGGCCCAGGAGGGACCCCGACCCTCTTCTTCCTTAGCAGTCCCTCTTCCCGAAGCCCATTGTGCACATTGTCAGGCTGGCTTCAGGAGGCCGGGAGTTTGTCCCTCAGAGTTCGGAGGAACCCACTAGCTGTCGATCACTATCTCCGAAAGTCCTATCTATTTGTGCCTTTCCCACAAATTTCCTTGAGTATAGGAAAACTAGATAAACATTGAGTTAGGAAGAATGCTCTTCTCCCAGCAGACCAAACATCTGAAGTTGGCTGATGACAGATGTAGAGATGTCAGCCCAAACAGTAAATTTCTCTTCTTTCAGAGAAAGGAGTGGGACTCTGTTTTCACTGGCGCTGCATACTAATTAAGAGGCATGGTGTGAGCCACTATCACTGTGAGACCAAACTCTGACTTAGGGTGGCAGCTGCGTCTAAATGAGCTTATGAATGATTACTTTGGGCACATCTGGGGAAGCAAATGTGCACAGGTGTGTTTCATCGGGGGCAGTTCATAAAGGGTAAAGGGAATCACCCTCTTGCTTCTGTGGTTCAAGGAAGAAGAGTAACAGGTGGTTTCCTCTGCTGCAGTGTGTAGAAGGGAGGTTCTTCAACCTCTGGGAAGGTGCCACCCACTGGCCTTCCCACAGCCTGTGGAGTCAGTGATGGATGGGGCCTCCAACAGGCTCTAGGGGACCCTCTGCCAGGACCCTCTGCCATAGGGGCAAAGGAGGCAAAAATGAGGAGAGGGACTGCCCAGATCATGGGAAAGTAAGACGGGGACAGCAGGGGGGTAGAGGGGATGACACAGGAGTGAGCTGCAACAGAGAAGCTGTAGTCAGGATCTGTGGATGTTCTGAGGCAGGAGAGGTACTTTGTCCAGCAGGCAGGGCCAGAGCTGGGGATTTAGAACCCATACATCTCTAGATCTGCTCCGGGGCTCTAGGATGGCTGCTGGTCCTCAGGCCTATTCTGGGAAGGATGTTCTAGGTGTATGGTGTTGAGGTGGCGGGGGAGACCAGCTTTTTACGGCTTGTGCATCTGCTTCCCATTAGGGCCCTTCCTCTGCAAACTCAAGGCGTCTTTTTGGATAAAGCAGATTCAGTCAGTGCGTGGGAAACAGGGTAGCATGGCAGAAGTACAAAAAGCACGTCACAAATTACCATAAGGCTAAAGAGTCAGGCCATTGGCTGTTCCAACATTAGCTGATTGTGAACGAAAACCATCCTGGCTGCGCTCACCAATTTTCTGGCCCTCTGTTGAGCTGGGAAAAAAATGCTTCTTTGAAGACTTCACAGAATATCACAGGCAATGCTACTCCCTTGCCAGGTGGGGAGAAATCTGGCTTTAAAATAAGGTCCTGAATGCTTCCTAAATAGTAAAGCAATGAAGAAGCATTACTCTGATGGATATAAAAGGTCCAGAACTGAGGGTATGTGTGGGAGATGGGAGGGGCATGGCTAGGGGAGCCTGAGGAGGTTAACCCCTTCACTGGCTGTGTTTCTTAGGTCTCCCTCACACCACCTCCTCTCACACAGGGACCACTGATACCCAGGAGTCAGTTCAATACAGAAAACTATAGTTTCCCAAATAGCACCTACTCAGGTATGCTCTGGACTGAAGAAAACATGGAATTTAGTTCATGTGAAAAGACTGACTAATTCTTCTGGGCCCCTTGCCTCCTTTCTGAGGAAGTACAGCCTTAAGCTTTTCCATGTGCTTTCTTCAAGTCCACACCACATTGCCCAATTCTGGGAGAGGTGCCAACTCTGGCTCAAGTACAGAAGAAAGAAGGGCTGGGGGCTGCCCTGTCCCCTCTTGGTGCTACTATGATACTCAGGAGCCCTACTCAGAGCTCCTCCCCATCTTTAGACCCTTCTTGCCTCTCTGGGTTGGTGTGGTGATTGAGATCTCTAGTGAGAACCTGGAAAAGACAGGTATGAAACACAGTATGTTTCAAACGAAACTGTTTTTAGTTATATGTAGTGATTCTTTTTTTTTTTTTAATAAATCTTTTTTTTTTTAATGTTTATTTCTTTTATTTATTTATTTATTTATTTATTTATTTATTTATTTTTGACACAGAGAGAGAGAGAGATACAGAGACAGAGACAGAGACAGAGAGAGAACTGAACTGGGGGCACTCCCCAGTTCAGCATATGGGTCTGCACCGGCCAGGGCCGGGATTCGATCCTCGGTCCCCGGCGCTGCAAAGTGAGCGCTTAACCCACTGAGCCATCCCGGCTTCCCCCATATGTAGTGATTCTTAATTATCCTCATTTATTATCTTGTAAATGAGGGCACTACTCTATGTTAAGAAAGAATGTAGGGAAAGCTGGGATGGCTCAGAGGGTTAAGCGCTCGCTTTTGAAACCCCGAGGACCGAGGATCGAATTCCGGCTCCGGCCCAGGCGGACCCACATGCTGAACTGGGGTGTGATTCCCGAACGTGGCAAGGCCCCCAGTTCAGTTCAAAAAAATAAATAAATAAAAATAAATAAATAGAAATAAATTTAAAAATTTAAAAAAAAAAGAAAGAATGTATTATACAGCCCAGAAATCATCCACTACAGCTCAGGGCCTTTACACTGCTGTTCCACCACTTGGAATTCTTTTCCCTGCACTCTTTGCCTGGCCAGTTTGTACTTAACACGTTAAGTGCCATATCAGTCCCGGTGACTGACACTGAACTTTCTTTTCGGATCGCATCAGTCACGGGTGACCGACAGTATACCTCACTTTTCGTGCAGGCCGCGGTATTGTATGTTAACTAACGATATAAAATTAAAAAAATTACAATCTATTAATACATTTTAAATAAGTAACATGTCCCACTTGTCTTTCCATTTTAAAATGGTTATTTCTTTTTTGTTTTCCTTTGCTAGAATTTCTCCCCATTTAGGGGACATTTTCACGTTCACAGGTAAAGAAAGATCTTTTTCTGCACTGGAACAAGACAAGCAGACAACTGACTGAATATAAAGCATTTCTAAAATAATACATTGTACAAATTGTGGTAAATAATAAATATTCACACAGTAAATATATTCTATATATAAACAGTCAGCCTTATCGCAACATAACAGATCTCCTGCCACCAGCATTTCGGTGAAATCTGATATAATGGGCCAAGCGGTAAGCAAGACAAAATAGCCTGGGCGCTTAACGTGTTAACCTTCAGCTCTCAGCTCAGATAGTCTTTTCTGACCACTCTAAATTAGGTACTCATTATTCTGTCTTACCACCCTGATTTTACGTTGCATAATTCGTTTGATCAGTATCTATTTACCCCATTAGACTGCAAGCTCCATGGGGGTAGGGACTCTGTTTTATTCATTAGCACTTAACACAATGTCTGGCACACATGTATTCAATGAATGAAGTGAATGAGGGTCAGCAATGGAAGAATCACTGGAGGGACGTCAAGGTTTTGCTTGCTGCTCAGGGAGGTAGAAGTGGCTAGGAAGTGGAGGAAGGGGAGAAAAAAATGTTAGCCATGTGACATCTAGGGCCCACTGTTACACGACTGGAGTTCTTTTTTTATAGAGAATCCATCAGGCAGAGGTCTAGCTTACTTCTGTGAGAAGCCTTTCCATGGAGTTTTTCTCTTCCCTAGTGTGGCAATTCTGTTCCTCACCATACTGGGTAGGGCAGCTTTTGTTGGGAGTGCTGAAATATTTGGCCATGCATCTGATTGCCTGGTTTTCCTCTTCAAATGTCTTCCATTGCTTCAGCTATTAGATAAAAGAACACATGTTATTTATTTAATTACACACTCAGAAACACATTCTTTCTCTCTTTCTGGAAAACACTAAGGAATGACAGTGATCCACAAATGTACAATCTATTCTCTCCTCAAAATGTACTTTACTGTGAAAAGCACATAGGTAGTAGAGACAGAGGTATAGAAAACAGTAAGGCTATATGTACAGTTTTTAAAATGCCAAAGGAAGAAGACAGGTAGATGAAACAGGACAGTCTTAGCTTGACCCACCATTTGCTGAACTGGTTAAAGGAAAGCAGAGTTGAAGTGTACTTCTAGGGCCATATTTTAAAACCAGAGTTTAGGCGCTATAACAGGCTTAATCTAAACACTGTACATTTCAAATGAAACTGTTTCTAGTTACATGTGGCTGTTCTTAATTATCCTCATTTATTGAGTCACAGTGTGCTTACTGTGATTGAAAATCCAGTTCCTTGCTGGAGGACTTCTAACCCAAATCAATAGTCAAGGCTCAGCTATGAAAACCATAACTGGAAATAAAAATCAATCAAAATGGTAGAACGTTAGGTCTGTGATCTGACCATCTTTTTTCCTTAACAAATGAGGAAAGACTCAGAGGAATGTGGCTTGTGTGGGCCCATGCAGGTAGCAGCAGGGCCATAGCTATACCAGGGCACCGTGCCACGCTGCATGACCTCAACGCAGCTGATGAAGAGAGAGATGGTTAACTCTGGGGATCCTAGGAAAGTTCTTCAGGAGAAACAGATTTTGGGAAACAGGCAGTGGAAGCTGGTTTACTTTAAACAGGGATGTAACTGAACATAGAACACTCACAAATGGGGGCGTGCTCCTGAGCCGCTGTCTCCACCTGGCAAATGCCAGTGATGTGGGTGCCTGAGGAGCTCAGAGTTCTGGAGGCTTCTCTTTTTCTTTTAGGAACTCTCAGAGTCCTAGTGATGTACACTGGGCATTCACCATAGCTTTAGAAACAACACTGAGGTGTCTGTGGGGAGCTTGGGGTATCCTGGGTCCTTTTTTTGCTCACTCATGAAACATTTACTAACCCAAATATGGTCAATTTCATGTGAGATTCTAAATCCCTCTACCTATCTCAATACCACATTCTCTTGGGTCCTCTGTTGACTTAGCATGAGTCCCCATGCTATCAGGAATCTGTGTGACCTGTGCTGGGTCAGACCAGGAACCTCCCCCTCAGATGCCCTTCTTGAAGGCTCCAACCCTAAGGTGTCACCAGCTTACCACCCTACTCAGGAGTTACTGGA
>PVKE010048537.1:0-11552 GCA_004027555.1 Craseonycteris thonglongyai | reverse complement strand
AATTTAAAGACAAGTACATAAAATAATTGTAAACCTATGTTATGAGATATTTGGCATATACAGGTGTAATTTGTGACAACAATACATAAGGAAAGGACAAAGCTTTAACTAAGCAGAAATTTGCATCTTATTAGAGTTAAGTTGGTATCAATTCAAATTCATTTGCTATAAATGAAGGATGCTAAATGTAATCCTCATGATATCCACAAATAAAATCTCTAAAAATTATACATGAAATGAGAAGGGAATAAAAATGGTTCACAATAAAAAAAAATCAACTAAACACAAAAGAAGGCAGCAATGGAGGAAATAAGAGGGGCAGGGAGTATAAGGCATACAAAAAACAAAACTTGCAAAAATAACTTATAAAAATGACAAAAGTAAACCCTTATCTACTAATATATAACTACTTAAATGAAAATAAATGAAATGAGACTTGTAGAATGGATTTAAAACAATGTATAACTATATGCTATATATGACTGACCTGCTCTAAATCCAAAGGCAGAAATAGATCCAAAGAAGTAAAGAATTTAAAAAGTTATGTTATGAAAACAGTGATCAAACAGTATGGCATGTCGCATAAAAGAAAGACACACCGATCAATGGAGCAGAACAGAGAACCCAGAAATAAAACCACACATGTAAGGTCAATTAATTTACAGCCAAGGAGGCAAGAATACAATGAGGAAAGGACACTCTCATCAATAAATGGTGTTGGGAGAACCAGTCAGCCACATGCAAAAAAGTAAAACTAGACTGCTATCTTATACCATACACAATACATAAATCAAAATGTATTAAAGACTTGAATGTAAGACCTGAAGCCACAAAACTCCTAGAAGAACACACACATTAGTAAGGTTCTTTATTTTATTGTTTGAGAGAAGGTGAGAGTGAGGGAGACACAGAGACAAGGAGGGAGGTCCCAGAGAAGTCTCCATAGTTGTACATAATTAGTTGTGACACAGTTTCATTCTACACAGGTGAACGTGGAGCCACAAGGGGCGGGAACCAAACTGGGGGCCTCCCACATGGGACATGAGAACTTCCACTGTCATCCTGTCAGTTACCAATTGGGCTGCAGTTCAGCATGTGGTTTTACACAGCCTAGGGCTGGGATTCAATTCCTGCACCTCACGGTTGCAAAGAAAGAGCTCAACCTGTTGAGCTATCCCAGTATACCCAGGTGATGAATTTTTGGATCTGACTCCAAAAGTAAGGGCAACAAAAGCAAAAATTGATGTGGAACCACATCAAATTATAAAGTTTCTGCACAGCAAAGAAAATCAACAACTAAATGAAAAGGCAACCTCCTGAATGGGATAACATTGTTGCAAATCATACATCTGATAAGAGGTTAACATCTAAAATATATAAAGAATGCATACAACTCTACAGCAAACAAACAAACCAAAAAAGACAAACCAATACAATTAAAAAATGGGCAGAGCATCTATGCCACAACAAGAAGGGTACCTGCCTGACAATGATACAAGCAGAGACAGAGTCCAAGGAGGCAGTCAGGAGAGGTGCATCATTTAGCATCCTAGATCCAATATTACCAGAAGATGATCCGCAGATCTTTTCAGAAATAGAAGCCAATATAATTCCCTATTGGGCTAAAAAAAGGGGTGGGGGGAAGATCTGAACAGATATTTTTCCAGAGAATACATACAGATGGCCAAACCGTAATGAGATATCACCTCACACCTGTTAGAATGGCTATTATCAAAAAGGTAAGAAATATTGAGTGCTGGCAAAGATGTGAGAAAAGGGAACCCTCATGGATTGTTGGTAAAATTGCAAATTGTTACAGCCACTATGGAAAACAGTCTGGAGGTTGCTCAAAAAAAAGAAAAATAAAACTACCATATGACCCAGCAATTTCACTTCGGGATAGTTATCCAAAGAAAATGAAAACACTAATTTGAAAAGTTCATTGCATCATTATTTACAATAGCCAAGATATGAAAACAACTTAAGTGTCCACAGATGAAAGAATGGATAAAGAAAATACAGTATACCAGTATATACATACAATGGAATGCTATTCAACCATAAAAATGAGTGAAATCTTGCCATTTGTGAAAACATGGATGTATCTGGAAGGCATTATGCTAAGTGAAATAAGTCAGACAGAGATATAAATATTGTATAATGTCATATACATGTATAATTTGAAAACCAACATTTAAAAAAGTCCTCATAGATAGAACAGATTGGTGGTTACCAGGAGCTGAGGTGTAAGGATGCGAGAAATGGGTAAAGGAAATCAAAAGATACAAACTTCCAGTTATAAAATGAATAAGGAATGGGTATATAATGTACAACAGGGTGACGATTGTTAATTATACTATACTGCATATTTAGAAGTTGCTAGGAGAGTCCTTATCACACACAAAAAATGTTTTTGTAACTATGTATGGTAACAGATGTTAACTAGACTTATGGTGGTGATCATTTTGCAATATATATAAATATTGAATCATTACATTGTACACCTGAAACTAATATAATGTTATTATATAGGTCAATTATACCACACACACACACAAACACGATCCAAATAAATGCAATTTATAACAAACTCACTTTAGATCCAGAGACAGAATTTGATCTAAATAAATAAACAATGGGGAGAAAAAGTATTCCATCAAAATAGTAAATAAAAGAGAGTTAAAATGGATATACTAACATCCATCAAAACAGACTGTTTTAAGTCAGAAACTGACATGAATGCCAAATCTTCAACAAAGAAACAATTTTTCAACAAATGAAGCTGAGACAACTGTATTTCCACATGCAAAAGATTGAATTTGGACCCCTAGGTTACATCACACACAAAAATTTGCTCTACATGGATAAAAAGTAAATTAAGAACTAAAAGCATAACACTCTTAAAAGAAAACATAGGGGCAAATCTTTCTAACCTTAGAGCTAGCAATGAATTCTTAGATAGAGTAACAAAATCATGAGCAAGAAAGAAAAATAAATAAGTTGGACTTCATCAAAATGTAATAGTTCTGTGCATCAAAGAAAGTGAAAAGAACCTACAGAATGAGAGAAAATATTTGGAAATCCTCTATCTGATAAAAGTTAATATCCACAACATATAAAGAACTCCTAGAATTCAACAAAAAAATAAATAAATAGTGCAATTTTAAAATAGGCAAAAGATCTGAATAGACATTTTTCCAGGAAAGATATACAAATGGTCCATAAGCATATGAAAAGATTCTTGTCCTTAATCTTTAGGAAAATAAAAATAAAAACTATAATGATACCTTCATACCTAACAGGATGAGTATAATAAAAATAATAATAATAATAACTATTGGTGAAGACACAAAGAATTTGGAACACTGTTCATTTCTGCTGGAAATTTAAAATGGTATAGCTGCTGTAAAAAACAGTTTTAAATTTCCTAAGAAATTATATATATATATATATATATATCTCATATTATTTGGCAATAAGAATGAATGAAATACTGATACATCCTACAACATGGATGAACCTTAAAAATATTTTGTGAAGTGAAATAAGCCAGATAAAAAGACAAATGTTGTGTGATTTCACTAAATGAGATACCCAGAACAGCCAAATCCCTGCAGACAATAAATTAGAGGTTACTAGGAGCTGCAGGGAGCAGGCAACGGGGAGTTGTTTCATGGTTACACAGTTTCTGTATGGGGTGATGAAAAAACTCTAGAAACAGAGTTGATGGTTTTACATTATAAACATAATTAATGCCACTGAATTGTACACATACATATGTTCAAAATCACAAATTTTTGTTAGATTTTACCAAAATACAAAAATTCCAAAAAAGTAGGCAAGCTGCCTCTGAACCTGTGCTCTTGACCACTACATACATGATGAGATCCCAGCCCCCTTCAGCTCCAACTCCCTGACAGCTTCCATTTCTGTGACAAATGTGTTATAACCCCAGCTCACTGCTCTCATCTTCATTGTAAGAATCAAATCAAAGAGGGAAGAGCACAGGGCTTTCTAACCGGCAAAGGGCTGTAGTCAGATGCCATTATTATTTTGGAGATTTACACACAAAGCCGCACAATATGTAATAAAATGTATTCGTTTTTCCTTATCCTGCAGCTCAGGGACAATTTTAATTACACAGTCAGTTTCCAATGACACTGTTGAAAGCTGGTCAAACGTTACATTTGACCAGACTGATAGGGGTCTCTGTTCATACTGGTTGTGACTACAACTCTTCCATTCAATAGCATACTTCCTGTCAGGGTATTTTGCACATGCCTGTCACAAAAGACTAATTACCTAGAATCTCAGAACACTGATCAAAGAGGAAGTGAAAGAACAACAAAAATGAAGCTGCCAACTCTTTCTCAAGGAAACTAAGGAGAGTTCCTGGGGAGCCAACATGGCATGGAGCGCCAGAGAGCACAGTGAGGGTAGACAAAGTGGCAGTGGTATTCAGCTTTTGAAATGGCTCTGAGACAAAGACCTACCACAGGCACAATCAGCTTCCTGAGAAGCTTCTCCTGCCTCTTCAGCTTTGCTGAGTAGTATGTTTTAGAACAACTTTCAAAGGACAGCTGGCACTTCAGCCAGCTATTGGCACCAAAGCCCCCATCCTCAGAGCAAAGCAGTCTTGGATTTGATGCGTTCAGAAAACAGAAGGCAAAAGGCTCCCCCACACAGCTAGGGAAGGGCATCCTGAAGTGAAAAATCCAAGGCCAACTCCTTTAAACAAGCCAGCAATACCCAGCTTTAGTCACACTCAGGGTCCAGCACCCATTTGCCTTACCCATTTAATCATAACACCTGACATCCATAAAACCTGACTTCATTTTTCATTTCCGCCTTTTGGCTACACATTCTTGCCTTGTATTGAACTGGCTTTGGCCTCAGCTCCCTTCTCAACTGGAAACTGCTATCACTTCCTGACTGTAAGTGTTTTCAGTCATTTTCTCAATAGAACCCATCTGCCCAAACCCTATCTCAGCACTGACCCACATGCCCCAACACCCTTGGAGGGGATTAAAAGAGACAACAAACTACACATGATCAAATTTAGTAAATTATAAAGTACAATCTCAAAATTTGAAACTCTATAAAATAAGTAATATTAATGGCTACTGCTATCTACTGTGAGCTAGGCGTCTACACACATAGTCTGGAATGCTCATGTCAACCTTAGGAAGTTAAGTCCTATTACTATCCCCATTTTTCAGAAAAGAAAACTGAGGCCACAATAGGTTAAGTGATTTCCCAAGGTGTCACAGTTAAGAAGCGGTAGAGGGGATGCCAGGATAGCACAGCAGGGTTGAGCTCTTCCCTTGCAACCTCGAGGCCTGGGAGTCGAATCCTGGGCCCGGCCCATGCAAGCCCGTGTGCTGGGCTGCAGCATGGCTGGTGGCTGCCAGGATGGTGGCAAGGGATCTGTCTCCCCAGGGGGTAGGCCCCCAGTTTGGTTTCACCTCGGGCGGCCCCTCATCCACCTGTGTGGAATGAAATGGTGCTGCAGTTAATGGTGTACAACTATGGAGACTGCTCTGGGCTCTTCCTCCTCTCTCTCTTACCATCTCTCAAGCAATAAATATATATATATTTTTTAAAGAAGTGGCAGAGGTTTTTTAACAAATTGTATGGAGCATAATGGACATCCATAGGCGAAAAACAAATAAACCACACAAAAAAAAAATACCCACATAAGATACAATCTTATTGATCTAGGGTTATGCTATGCCTTCTTAGACATGATTCTATAAGCAAGGTTTATAAAGAAAAAGTAATTAATTGGACTTGATCAAAAGTAAAATTTGGGGGGAAGGGGGTGGATGCCAGGATAGCTCAGCAGGTTGAGTAATTGCCTTGCACCCACAAGGTCTGAGGATAAAATCCCAACCACAGTCCAGGCAAACCCATATGCTGAACTGTGGCGCAATTGGTAACCCGAATTGGTGGTGACAGTTCTTGCCTCCCATGCAGGAGGCCCCCATTCAGTTTCTGCTCTGAGTAGCCCAACATCCATCTGTGTGAAATAAAACTATGTCACACTAATGATGTACAACTATGGAGACTGATCTGGGGGGGCCTGGATCTTCCCCACTTCTCTCTCTCTTCTCTTTCTCTCTCGGAATCTCACCTTCTCTCAAACATTAAAAATATTTTTTTTATTCTGTGAAAGACCCTAACAGGAGGATTTTCAAAAAACTAACCCAAAAACTGGAAGAAAATATTTGCTAATTACATATCTGACAAAGGACTCAGAGCCAGAATACATAAAGGACTCACTAAATCCAAAAGTAAGAAAAATAACCCAATGAGATAATTAGCAAAATACTTGAACAGATACTTGAACAAAGAAAATATATAGATGGCAGATAAGCACATGAAAAGTCGTTCAACGTCATTAGCCATTAAGGAAAAGCCAATTAAGGCTCAGATGGCACACCATTACATACCTATTAGCATGGCTGCCATAAAATACAGTGACAATACCAAGTGCTGGCAAAAATACATGGAAAGTGGAATTATCATACACTGCTAGTGGAAATATAAATTGGTGCAGTCACTCTGGAAAATGACTAGGCAGTTTCTTACAGAATTAAACACATACTTATGAGAGCTGTCCTGAAAAAACAAAAAATACAGCCATTGTCAATATAATGAGATCAGTTACATAGCTGGATACTTCTCAGAGAGCCCTTGTATACGAGCCCGCAATTCTTGGGCATTTATTCTCTAGAAATGAAAATTTATGTTCACATGAAAACCTGTTTGATAATGTTAAAAAGCAGTTTTATTTGTAACTACAAAAAACTAGAAACAGGGGATGCCAGGATAGCTCAGCAGGTTAAGCCCTTGCCTTGCAACCCTGAGGTCTGGGGATCGAATCTTGGTGGTGCAACTGGTAACTGCTGGGATGGCTCAGTGGCAGAGATCCTCACCTCCCATGCAGGAGATCCCCAGTTTGGTTCCCACCCCGTGTGGCCTCACATTCACCTGTGTGGAATGAAACTGTATCATGACTAATGATATACAACTATGAAGACTGCTCTTGGCCCTCCCCCCTTCTCTCTCTCTCTTTCTCTCTCTCTCTCTCTCTCTCTCTCTCTCTCTCTCTCTCTCTCTCTCTCTCTCACTCTCTCTGTCTCTCTCACCTTCTCTCAAACAATAAAATAAGTCTTAAAAAATAAACTAAAAACAATTAAAGTGTCCCTCAACTGGAAAATGGAAAAGCAAACAGGTATATCCAGACAATGGCACACCACTTAGCAAAAAGGAATGAACTATTAATACACTTGGATGAATCCAAAGGGATTATGCTGAGTGGAAAAAAAAAAAATCTCAAAAGCTCACAGTCTATATGATTGCATTTATAGAACATTCTCAAAATGACAAAATTATAGAGATAGAGAAAAATTTAGTGATTGCCTGGGGTAAAAGAGCTTGAAATTGAGACTTGTCTAAGGAAAGCCTTCAGAAGCCTTTGAGAAATATGCTAGTAGCTATAAGCATAGAGATAACAGGATTCTTTATTGAGTAATCACATTGACTTTTACAAGAAACCCTTTGGAGAAAGGCTCATATGAAGTGGGACTAAAATCTAAAAATATCAAGGACTTTCACCAAGGAAAATCTTTTAAAACATGAATGAAAGGCCCCTGAAGGCAGCAGACGCTAAGTTTTATCCAACTCCGTCTCAGTACCTAGCTCATAGCAAGCACTCAGAAAATGTTTTCAGCAATGCTGAAATTAAAGAGATCGCTAGACTTTTCCCAAACCACCTCATCCATTTATAATATATTTTATTTAGGTGAAAAAAAAAGGATAATGTTTACAGAGTGCCTACTATGTACCAGGAACTGCCTTATATATATTAACTCATGTAATTCTCAGAACAACCCTATGAGGCAGGGACTATTATTATCTTCATTTTACAGATGAGAAAACTGAGGCACAGGGAGGTTAAAGGATTTGCAGCCCAGTCCCACCTCCAGGAAGTAAATTATGTTCTCACCACTAGTATATATAGCCTTATTACTCTATTCCACAGCCTCTCTCCAATACACTCTTCAGTCACTGGGCCTTTACTTTATATTTAAGTTCATTAAAGATGTAAAAATATATGACTCTTAAAGGATTAACTAGAAAATATTTAGGCATCTGTATAGTTATGACTCTTTCAGCCAGCAAGCATTTCCTTAATGCCAATCCCAGCATTAAGCACCAGGGACCCAGAGAAAGACAAAGCACAATCCTGCACTCATGGAGCTCATTGTGAGGACAGTGTGTCTCCACGTAAAACAGCTGCAATTCAATTCAATAACTCTAATAGTGGGGAAAACATGAGCGAAGAATTCCTAAAGGATAGACATGAGCTGAGGATGTAGAATTATAGTTTGTTAGGAAAATATGGCAGAAGGAACTGTAGGTTCATGGAGATGAATGAGACAGACACAGAGAGCCAGAGAGAGGTGTGAGGGTTCCATGCTATGTGCAGTTCAGAGTAGTGGGAGGGCAAGGTTGCAGATGGATGCGGCCAGCACTGTATGTAGTGCCTACACCACAACCAGCTTTCCCTTATCTCACACTGCCAGGCTGAACAAGGCAAAAAAAAAAACTTCCTGGGGTAAAAGCAGTCGTCACCACTGCACTCCCAGGACACAGTACCTCTCATAGGCTGCCTTGCACCAAAAGCACTTTGTGATTTAAAATTCTAATTTATCAGTTAGTTGACACAAAAAACTAAAGTTCTACTATTAGAATCCTGGAAGGACTGAAAGCAACAGAAATGCAATTTTCACGGGCACTGTCCATAATAGTAACTCTTCACATTTATACAGTATTATATAACTAACAAAGTTTTCATTTGTATTGTCTCAAGTAATTCTGATAATACCTTTGGCAGTTAGGTATTTCTATCCCTTACTATACAGAAGAGGAAACAAAGCTTAGAGAAGGGAGGTGACGTAAGGTTATTGGCTGAGTCTGAACCACACAGATCCAAAGCCAGTGCTTTTTTTCACTATACCACAGCTACTATACTCAGAAAAGCCAGGCTCATCTCCCACTTGACCTTGACCTTCTTATCTGCCTCTAGGCACCTCACTTCTCACTTCTAAAGCATTTCTTCCTTTTGGCAATCCCAACAATAAACACAATATGAGGAGTTTGTCAATGGCTCTCAGTTATGTAATGGAAAAAGTTCAATCTCTCTCTTTAAATCTGTAGTCACCAAACCCCACACTCCTTTGATTGATCACACCACCTGATCATATGACTGACTTGTTTTCATCTGCTTCCCTAAATGGAATTCAAGTTTTTTCAGGGACCTTGGTCTATTGCCCACTGCAGTAGCCACAGTATCAACATGAGTGCCTGGCACATGGTAAGTGCTCAATAAATCTGTTCAGTGACTGAATGAACTCTTTTGACTGATGTGCAAGGCCCTTCACAGTCTGACTTGTACAGTGGTCTCCCCCTCCCCATCTCCACCATATCTCTAGGTCCTCCCAACAGGGTCTGTGGCATTCCCATCCCTATACTTCTGATCTTATTCCCATCTAGGCTCAGCTAGAAACTTACTTCTTTCTTGAAGCCTTCTTTAATCACCCCAGCCCATATGAATCTCTTTTTCCATTGAGCAGAACATTAGCTTATATATGGCATCCCTCAAGTGTGGTCTCACAGTATAAACCAGCCAACTGGAAGCTTCTTGAGGATATGATCTCTTTCTTCTTTGGTCCTCTCTGCATGCCACATTGATTCTGCCCCAGTGCCTAATATATAGCAAGTGATCAATAAATACTGATTCACTCACTTGTTTATGATAGAACATCTGAAATCAGAGTTTATATAGATGAAAAGAAGGGAGAACTGTGTTTGGTCCTATCACATGGCCAACGTGTGACAGTGTGATGGTCTGTTAAAAGCTATGGAGTCAAATGGCCTGGGTTTGAACCCAGGCCTCACCACTTACAACCTGCTTGTTTCTGAGCAAGTTTTAAATATCTCCATGCCTCAGTTTCCCCACCTGTAAAGTGGGGATGATGTCAATCCCTACCTCACAAGGTCATGACATGTGTTAAAGAACACATGCAAGTACCAACCAGTGCACAGAATAAGCTCTCACCGAATATTAGCTATTATTATTGATATTGACCTAGGTTTAAGACTATTCCTTACATAGTCTTACAGAGTACAGGGCTTCTTTTTGTAGTGATGAAAATATTCTAAAGTTGACCCTGGTGATAGCTGCACAGTTCTGTGAACATACTAAAAACAACTAAATGGTATTCTTTAAGTGGGTGAATTATATAGTACATGCATTACATCTCAGTAAAACTATTTTTTTTAATTACCCCAAAAGAGAACAGGCCTTGGATCTATTGATGAGGTGGAACAGAAAGTACTATAGAAAAGGATCTCTCTCCAAAAGCAAGCTATTAACACTATTTACCCAAAGACTATAGAATCCATGGGTTCACTTTCCTTTCTTGTGACAGGTAAGATAGTTGTAGTGTATGGCCCACCAGGAAGGAGGAATGAGGGTCATCCTGCTAAGCATAAAACTTACATTGAAAATGCTACTGAATGGGATTAGAGATAAGGGGGAGAAAAACAGATCACCTCTGTTTTTGCCAGACCAAATGCAAACGAAGTGCACTCGGAAAACATTTTGGCCTGATCAAAAAGGAATTAAATAGGCAGCATCAGAGGAAAATCCTCCAAAGGGAAGCTCAACATGAAAAACAAGCAAAAAACAAATGGAAAACAACAAGCTATCCAGAAAAGGACAAGCCCCCAGGGATTCTCGGAAGGCTCCAACTTGCTCTTTAATTTCTTCCTCCCATCCATGAGAGATCTAGTCACACTTGGTAATCTCAGGGAAAAACCCCATGGCAGAGAAGACAGTTCTGTTTACTTCCATGCCTCGGTGTGTGTTACTCTTGACAAAGCCAAGATACAGAAGCCACCACCTGACCCGGGACTGGGAGTAAGTTCAGAATCATGGCCCAAGTTAGAACCTTCCCATGCACCTGATCCGTTCACGCTCTGACTTGGGCTAAATGACTAAAAAATGAGGAGAAATTTATACGTCATCTACACCTTATGGGGGAGGAGTGACTAAACAAAAAAATAAAGACACTGGTGACTATAGTTGATTCCTAGTGAACAGTGGGAAGGAGCTATGGAGAGAAAAAGAGAGCAAAGGAGAGAAGAGAAGAGGGTGGATTGCAAGCACTTCATTGCATTTCAACTTAGAAAAAAAATGTTCTCTAGATCCTTAAGTAATTTCCCTCACATCACTACTCCTTCCCATTTATATTATTTCAAAGGTAGACAATTATGAGAAGTACCATTTTTTTCAAACTGTCAAATAGTATAGATATGCACTAAATTTCTTGGATGACTAACAACTGGAGTACCTACATTATTCTTTAACTAAATTCCAGATTCTACTACCTTCTGACCATATGTCTGCCTAGGAATACCTTCCCACCAGCAAAAACATACCTAAAATTACAAAAGACATCATCATTAAAAGTAATTAAATG
>PVKE010048536.1:0-11552 GCA_004027555.1 Craseonycteris thonglongyai | reverse complement strand
AAAAAAAAAAAAAAGAAGAAAGAAGAGGGAGATGGGTGTGCAAGAATGTAGCTCTTAGATAAGGTAGCAGGAAGCTGAGAGCTAATTTCATCACAAAGTTCACAGTTACAATTAAGGTTTATATTCTTCAGCTCATGCTGAATGGATGCAGTTTATATCTGTGTCGGTCAGGATAGAATATGTTTTACACAGGTAACAGACAATGAAAAAAAATCTCAACAATTAACAATAACAGAAGTGTGTTTCTCAATCACACTTTTGTATACATCAGAAGTCAGCTACAACTTGGCTTTACTGTGCTCCCTTTAACTGGCATCTGCTGACTGTCATATAGGGGGGATAGGAGAATAGGCAAACTATGCTCTGGTTCTTAAAGCTTCTTCCTGGAAGTGACACACCTCATTTCTGTTCATATTTCATTGACCAAACCACATCAAAAGGCCATCCCTGTGTTGAACAGGGCTGAGATGCGTAACCTTCCTATAGGAAGACACTGCAGATAAAGCCACAAGACAGCGATACAATCTATGAAAAGTCTTATAGACAGTTCATTCATATCTTTCAGTTAAAATGTCTGAGAAAAAGCTAATATCCCCAGTCATGATTTTTTTTTTTTTATCCTATGACTACCTACCTATTCTCCAAATATATACTTGCTAGACTAAAATGACCAAAAATGATTAGTGTATTTTAGGATCTTCACTCAGCTATCACCACTATCTAACTGTCATTTCTGCTGTCACTCTAGTCTTCCCTTTGGTAGGTGGTCACAGGTGATTTCTGCCATTCATTCATTCAATAAGTATATGCTAGTTATGTCAAGATTATTAAGACCTACCCCTGACACAACAAAAAATTTCATACTTTCCGTGTGATAAATGCATAAAATATCATCTTTATGATAACATTAATGTAGCTGAATATTCTAGGTTTGAAATAACTATAGAAAACAATACATGTGAAATCTGGAAGTTGGCTGCTAAATTAAATTATGTATTCACTATATTTTATGATAAATAGATTTTTTTTTTCTTGGAGAAGGAAGAAATGCTCATGATAATTTCTACCCTTTAAAATTGTGCCTGACTTGTGCCATTTTTATTCAAACCAGCATAACCAGTAGAAAAAATTATCACTTTCTTAATTAATTAAGTGATTGGGTAGGATAGATACACTGGGAAAACACTGTGAGATTAAGACATTTTCTGCTAAGGTTCAAAATGCAGGTAGATGATTTTAAATTGTAGAATTGAATGACAAGAAAACAAGGTTGAACTAGCTCACCTATAAATGAAGAAATATAAGACTTCCATAAGCCTACCATAAATTAAGACACCCTCATTGGTAACTGACTGATATAGCAATAAAATGGCAAGAAATTTTCTAGCAAATACTATTTACCCTTTAAACAAAATTCTTCATGGTATTTCCTTATATTTAAAAATGATTCCTATCCAAGGCATATTGCTACTTTGTATTCCTCTTGATATTTTCATTTACAAGAGAGCTGCTGTGCAAAATAATGTCCTTGTCTGTCCCTTCCTCGTACAAACCTCCAATCAAATTTAATAAAGCTAGTTTGATACAATGCCAGCCTACACTTGGTTTACCCTTGGTCGACTTTAATAGGGTCAAAAATATTTTCGCATTGGCAGTGTACGCATTAATCATTTTTCCAGAGGATTTAGAAAATTGGAAGAGACAAGGCCAAGCAAAATTTTAAATTAATTGGGCCTACCCCAGCCTTCCAGGGTCACCTTGTGGCAGTTGTCCCACATTTTCCAGGTCACGGAGTTCCTGTGTTTCATACAGCTGCCATGAGGGGAGATCCATGCTGTGGGCACACAAAGGTGAAAGAATTTCCCTCAGAAAGTGTGAATTTTCCTACGGCAACCACAACAATTGTAGTTTCCAGATTGTCGCCAGACACCAAGCATTTAAATAATGCATGCTCGGCTGACGCCTCCACTTGTGCATTTTCTAATCGAGTAGTCAGGAAAATTTGTAAACACTCTGTCATTTACCATAAATCTGGTCCTTACTTATAACCACAGAGTAATTAATTTTAGTACTGCTAAGAATCATTAAGTTTAGCCCAAAAAATCTGTTTTCACAAGTACTATGTCCCTCATTTTTTTTCCTCCACCAATATTCCTTAAAAACATTGAAGCAGTTTTCTCACATGGGAAAGTTTAGGTGGAGTAATGTCATTAAGAGTCTATGTGATAGCAGTAATGAAATCTACATTTCTGGTTTTCTGATTGATGAGATAAAGTTGGCAACTTATAATAAAGGCTCCACTGAAAGAAGGAATACGGTAGTCATGATGGCTTTGCAATATTATAGGCAGCCTCCTCATGGTCTGGTTCTTCTAAGGCAGGGGTGTCAAACTCAATTAAAACACAGGCCATTTGGTGCAATAGGCAAGATTCACGCGGGCCACATCACATTTACAAATGTCGCCGGAACTGAGTCGGCGCGTTTATACACGCCCACAGGCCCCCAGGAAAGGCACTGGGCCACCTTTATACTAAGGTGACCAGATTTTAACATTGGTAAAGCGGGACACCATTGACCAGGGCGGAGGGGGTTCTTGATTAAAAATTTGGTCTGTCTCCCGCCGTTCCCTAGCTTGTCATGCATTCTTTCCAAAAATTGGGACTTTTTTAAAACACCGCGGGAAGCGGGACAAATTGTTAAAAATCGGACTGTCCCACCAAAAGCGGGACATCTGGTCACCTTACTTTATATTCATCTTCAGTAGTTAAAGGGTGAATGAGGGAATTGTGTGTACAGTATTGCCTCAATCTCCCCTAAGCGCTATTTTCTTCATAACAATTTTTTCTATTTTCATTTTATTTCGGAGCATTGTGGGCCACAAAAAATTACCTCGGGGGCCACATGTGGCCCGCAGGCCGTCAGTTTGACACCCCTGTTCTAAGGCAAGGTAGCAATGGGCTATATACTGCTGTGCACAAAATAGTTTGAGCCTTTCAAGAAAATTATCAAATATTTTTCACTTGTATAAATGATTTTAGCATTTGACAGAAAAGAGAGTAACAAACTTTACCAATTATCAAAATGACTTTTAGTGATATACACAATTATGAATACACTGCTATGAAAATCTCAGCGACCATGTGCATATCAACACACACACACAGAATAAAAATTAAGTATTAAATACGGTGCATTCCTTCTTGGTAAAGCTAAATCTGGCACTCTTATTTGATGTTAGTTTCCTGGTAAAGCAGGTGCATAATATGTTACAAGACTATTATAAATATGTAATGAGTATGAGAAAATTGGTACAGCTTTGTTTGACTAATGGCCAGATCTCTCCCTATTAGTAGCAGGAACATATAACTAGCTAGCACAAGTATTGGCACTCTAATTGCATGGAAGATTTCATTTCTGCTTTCTACTGCATGAGTGATCAAGAAAAAAAAACAAGAGTAAACTAACATCTAGAGATGTAAACATGACTCACTGGGAAATCAGACATGGTTAAGTAAATTCCAGGATGTTTGTGGTTATCTGGGTCTAAACACTGCTGATAGTTCTGACTTTTCTTGTTTTTTACTGTTTTTCCTCTGGGTGTTTCTTAGTGCAAGTGCCTTCTCATAAAGAACTTCAATATTTTAGGAACAGTCTGATTGTTATAATATATTTAAAAAGAGATGTCAGTAAAAATTAATGAAATTACCTAGTAGAGTGCAAAATGTTCTTGCCAAGACTATGATCTAATGAAAAAACTAATGATTTAGAGCAGAGTTAAGAAAACCTAATGTTATTATCTTTATACTGTACCTCTTCTTTATCTTTTTCTTTCTTTCAGATTTATTCCATAGTTTTGGGAGGTGAGAGAGAGAGAGAAGGCGGGAGGGCCCAGAGCAGTCCGCATAGTTGTGTATTATTAGTTGTAACATGGTTTCATTCCACCAGGTATATATGAGGTTGCGTGGGGCAGGAACCAAACCGGGTGCCTCCTGTATGGGAGGCAAGCACCTTCGCCACTACCTGGCAGTTACCAGTTGTGCCACAGTTCAGCATCCGTGTTTGCATGGGCCGGGGTCAAGACTTAAACCCAGGGCCTCGAAATTGTGAGGCAAGTATTCAATTACTGAGCTATCCTCGCATTCTCTGTACCTCTTCTTTGTAACACAGTAGGGTCATTCTGAAATGGTGTTATATTAAAATTTGAAATTCCTACAAAGAAATCAAGTCACAGACACATAGAAAAATTTATAACCATAGCAAAAATATGTCAGAAAGGGAATTTTTTTTGGAAATAAGCTGCTTGAACTTCAGGCATTTGGCACACACTCTCTTTGAAAGCTGAGAAGGGCCTGGAACCATAGCACTCAGGTGTGGTCCAGGCTCAGAAGTACCCACTTCACCTGGCAATCTGTTAGAAATGCAGATGCTCAACCCAATCAGATCTACTAAATCAGAATCTAATGGTTAACAAGATCCAGGAGATTCATAAGCACTTTAAAATCTGAGAGGCGCTGGTCTAAAATATAGTGGTGGGATGTAAGGACATTTCACAGTTACTACACTAGCCACTGCCAAAAATCGGCTTTCCACCTCTCTTTCAAGCTAATTGCGTTCCAGTTCTACACTTCTTTCCCCCCTAAGCTTTTCACAGACAAAAATAATGTTGTTCTAGACATGGATACTATGAATGTATCTTCAATAAACTTACTTGTATTTCACACCAAGGGCAGGTCTACTTGAAAGAAAGAAGTACTGTATACTCAAAAGTCAAGCAAAGGAAAAGAAAAACTAACATCTCTACAGTGCTATTAAAGTTTCTGGGTTTATACTCATGGACTTTCTCACCTTTTCTGATCTGGCCTTTTGTTTAAAGGGGTAGGTTTGGCAAACATGCCTTTGGAGCTGTAATCTTTTATCTTCTTGGTTACAAGGCAAATCAATCCCTGAATACCCACAAACTGATGAAACAAATCCCATCTCTCTGTCTTTTTTTTTTTTCCCAATCAAATTTGCTGGGCTATGATAATGGTTCATAAAACTAAAAAATCAAAAACAAAAAAAAGAAAGAAAAGAAACATTTCTTAATCACTGTGACAAATAATTCAAACACTGTATAACTAATCCAGAAAAAGAACAGAGTTCAACCCCCATTAATTAGTCATTACAAACTGCTGACTTGCACTATAATATCAGTGGTGTTTCTGGCACAATATATTAGGGAGTTATGACCAGGAAATAGTTAGGATATAGGACTTTTCAAAAGATATGATTCTTTGCTGGAAATATTTGTTACTAAATTGAGGTGTCACCATTAGAATATTATGTTGCTCAACATATTTTTATTAATAACAAATATTTAAACTTTGATTCATGATACTTTGTTCAAAGCAGCACTGTGCTGATCCTCACTGTATTTTGACAGTAAACTGAATTCTTGTTCACAAGTATAGGATTTGTTTAGCTCTAGGCATCTGTGTTTGGAATACAAGAATGCTGATTGGTTCTCTGCCAGGGGCACTCAAAGGTCAAGCTGTCCTTTCAAAACTCTTTCTCCTCTCTCTCTCTCTCTCTCTCTCTCTCTCTGTCTCTGTGTGTGTGTGTGTGTGTGTGTGTGTGTGTGTGTGTGTGTGTGTCTTTCTCCTTTGTCCTATTGCCAGAGTTAAAAGACAGAAAAAGGCAATGACGGCAAACAGTTTAATTCTTTTTCAAGGATATTTTAAAAAACAGAACACAGTGTTGGTGTGAGGTCGGTGTAAGTACAGATCACACTGGCATACTTCTGACAGGTGACCTGAAACCTTTCCAACTGACATCTGTCACAGAGACAGACACAAGTTTTTTAGCCCAAGAGCTTGTTTTCCTGACATTTCATTTTTCATCATATTTTGAGAGAAAAGAAAAAGATGAACTTGAAAAAGTCTTGCCAGGGGCAGAAAATAAGATCAGGTTTCTGCAGCGGCCTGACTTACCTTTAAAGGGTAGAGGTCTAGCAAAAGTGAACAAAAAGGATCTCAGTTTGATGTTATTGGATAAAAAGAGCATGCTATTACTTTAAATACATTTCTGAGACTTGCATAACCATTAGGCAGCATTATAGGACAAATGGAATCTGAGTGAGATTAGATATCTATTTTAAATCCCAATTTTAGAGTTTAGTCATGGAGTAAATCAAATCCAACCTCACCTATTCATCTGGCACAAAAGTGAAATCCACAGGTGCATGAATTTTCTCCTGAATTGAATAATTTCCTGCTCCTATGGTGTTGAAATAGCCAGTGAAATTTAGAGTAGGTACTGAAATTCTTACTTTGGACTAGAGGGATTTCTGCATTACAATAGTTACATAGTTTATCTTGACTGAAGAACACTAGGAAAACATGCTATTGAATAATGTAATAGAAAGAGAAAAGAACTTGGGGGAGTCCAGTAGCTGGGTTATGTCTTGGCTCGACTAAAAATGTGATCTCGGGCATGTGACATTTCTGTTTCAGCTTTATCACCTGTGAAATGGGGGAAATTATACCTATCTTGTGGAGTCCCAGTGAGGATGAAATAGGATAATGCATTTGCATGCTGCCAAATATAAAACAGTATGTCAATGAGTAAAAACCATATTATGCTCTACTTTTTAAATTTATTTCACTGCTTAAAACAGTACTTGACATGAAATTATCATTCAATAAGTGGCTTTTGATTATTAGAAAGGTAATACATATTATTAGATAGCCAATTTTTAAAAACTGAGTCCAAGGAAATTTTCTATGAGAAACAGCATTGTTGAAGGTTGAAAAATATATTTCTATAGATTATCTACAAATACAGATATAAGATCAATTTTAGAATTCACTGAGAGACTAAGCACATTATTAGACCACACAATTTCTAAGTCCAAGACACCAGCCAAATCAAGCATACTGGTACATAATCATCTGCATTTCCTAAAATAATAGCTCACATGTTGCTAACTGGTACCAGTGTTCCCTGGAGTAACAAATGAGTTTTCAACCATAATGTTCATGATAGTATAAATTCTGAGAAGGTACAGAATTTACAAGCTAAGTAACAAGAACTAAATATCATAGATTTAGCCAACTAATTATAAAAACCAAGCACATCTTAATAAATGCACCATCAAAACAGTCTCAAAATGTTATTTACATATCCTCCTGACAACCCATTTCAACAAAAATGGAACACTGCAGAGTATGTCTTACACATTTATGATACTTAATATATGGTGCTTATCATTAAACTGTTCAATAAGTTAAGTGAAAAGTATATGACAAGGTTAAGACTCAGGCCTGAAAATTTGGATCTGACATCGATTCCCAAAGATAAATTGGGTTCCACAGATTAATGCTCTACTATTAACAATCCTTGTTTTAAATCTCATTTTTGATTCTACTATTTAGCACTTCACAGTAATATATATATATGTAAATCAAAGTAATGTATGAATATTCATATTAGAAAAATTTAGTAATATTTTAGAATGTGAAGCAGTGAAACATACAGAATTTGTCTGATCCTGTTTCTTATTTCAGATACTCAGTTTCTGTTCTTCCTTTAAGTAGAATCATAATCATCATGCTACATGTTTCAGTTCTTAGTTTTGACAAGAGATTTCACAAAAATAGTGAAAATAACGTGGATAAATTCTTAAGTCTATTTTGTAATCTCCTTAGGGTGTCCTATGTTGCTATTTTAGAGAAGTTGCCTAGTTTTTATAGCTCCCAGTCACTCTGTATTATTTTCCTGACAAACCTGAGAAAAACTTTTTAATACAAATTTATTTTAGTTTATTTTGTGACATATGTTCTGCATACTTTGGGTATGCAATAGTTGTTTAGATGATGGCTAGTATAGTCCTGATCACAGAAGAAGACTACATGAAAACGTTAACCTATATCACCTGGAACCATACAATTATAGAACCATCTAAAGAACAAATATATAAAAATGTCTTCCAGTAAACTCTATAGTACTTTGGAGATTTTACCAGATTTATTTTGACAAAATTACTTCTAATTTATTTCGTTTTAATTTTGAATACATTACCCTGAATCATAATCTGTCTGTATCTTCTAATATCCTTTTTAGTATTTCTTTATGTAATTTCTAATATTCAGATTTTTAAGAGACAAACATACAAATGTATTATTTATGAACCTGCATATAATATGAAGTGTATGATCTGTACATTTCTGTTTCCTTACCATTTATTTATTTATTCACAATTACACAACATTTAGGAATTGGAGCTTACAAGTGCTACTTGATTTCCAAGAACAGGTAGGACCCATTTATGAGACTTTTAAAGCCATTCTTTTTCAAAACAAAAAGTTACATGGTTCTAATGTCATGTGAACTAAAGTGCTAGTAGAGTTCAATTTCAGTTCAGATGTACAAATCCAGAAGATATGAGTGGGTTTCTTATTTGGTGAAATATTTTAGATTTAGTGTCTGAACCATAGAAGAGAAATAATACAAACAAAGTAACACTTCAGAGTCTACCAACAAACAGAAATTTGATATCCTGGGTGACTTTAGACAAGTAGAGAGGGCTGTTACAGCTTTAACTTATTTCCTCTGTGCCCCACTCCTTAAGTCAAGAAAAGGGGCTCTGGGGACTTGATCAGGGTCTACATCTGATCTGGAAAACAGACGGTAGCACGGCCATTAGAATCTGTCTACCTCTGACAGCCCTGCCCTGACCCCCTTCCTCCAACACACACACACACACAAACACACCACCTGTACTGCTCACGTAAAAGAAGTCTTCATCTACTGTTATGACTTGCAAAGAAAGAAACTATCACCTCTATCCCTTCATTTAAGGGGATGCTTCATAAAAGTTGTCCTTGGCCTTCCTTGTGTCCTTTTTTTTTTGCCCCACATTTGTATTCTGTGCCAATCTCTCACTTCGCCAAGAAAATGTCCCATTTTAGACATTTTTTTCTTAAAAAAATAAACTTGTTTTTTTGTTTCTTTTCTGACTATTCAGCAATATGTACATGTTCAATGGAGATAACTTAGAAAGTAATATCCAGGAGCATATTTGCTTTCAGTCATTTTTTCCCAAGCCTGTTTTAAATACATGAGGACATACAAAATACACAATTTTGTATTCAGCTTTCATCATCATAGTATAAGTATTTTCCCATCACTATAAACATTATTTTTTAAAGACAATGTTACTGCATCTATAACAGTCTCTAAATATAATCTCAATGGTTTATCTTATGTCCTTTGTCCTTTTATCCATTTATCACTTAATGACTTTTTTAGTTATTTTTAAATCATCTTATATGTCTTTATAGATTAAAAATTAATCACTTGTTCTATTCAAAAATACTTCCTAAATTATTACTTGGCTTTTAAATTGCTCAAGATCATTTGATGTGTAGAGATTTTTAATATTTATGTGGGCAATTATATTGATCTTTGTGTTGTTGTTGTTTTTTCTTCAAAGTTGCTCATTCTTTTTTTTTTTTTTTTTTTGACTTTTGGTTTTTTACATCACTTTTTAAAGCTTGGAAGGTTTCCCCTACATAGAAAAAACATTGCCTGTACTTTATCAGGTTGAAAGAATAAAGAAACATATGACATCACTTATAGGTGGAACATAAACCTGAAAGTAACAAAGACTCATGGACACAGTCAATACTTTAGTGGTTACCTGAGGGTAAAGAGGAAGGAGGGTGGGAAAGTAGGGAGGGGTAGGGGATAGGGAGGGGGCATCAAATATATGGTGATGAAAAGAGAACTGACTCTGGGTGGTGAGCACATAATGAAATGCACAGATGATGTGGAGAATTGTACACTTGGAACCTATGTAAGTTTTTCCAACCAATGTCACCACAATAAATTTAACAACAACAAAAAAATTAACAATTAAAAAAAGTGATGTCTAATATTAATTATTACTAATATGAATGATGATGAGTACATGAAAATCATTATACTAGTCAACCTACTTTAGTATATGTTTTAAAATTTTATATTAAAAGGAAAAAATAGAAACTGTTCTGGTTTTCTTTCCACCCTACAGAGACTTCCTTTTTCTAAATTACATCTTTTCTGGGCTCTGATGGAGACAGTGCTGACTTGAAGTAAAGTGAATAATAATGGCATTTTACCAGTTGTTACAAAGTTTAATGTCTAGAAGAATTTCCTAGGATATTTGTTAAAAGACTTTGATTCAAAAGGGCTGGTGTGAGACCTAGGAATGTGCATTTTTAACAAGCATGAGGAGGGATTACATTGAGATAGTCTATGGACCACACTGAAATTATGTGCTCCATATTTTAAAATTAGATGAGTGATTTCAACACATGGTGCTGGAACACTTGGCTATCCATATGCAAAAAAAAAAAATGAATTTCAATCCATATCTTTCACCATATAAAAAAATTAACTCAAACTGGATCACTTGAAAAATTAAAAATAAATGGATGCAGACCTAAATGTAAAACCTAATGCTATAAAACTTCTAGAAGAAAACATAGGAGACAATCGTGTGTCCATCAGTTATATAAAGATTTCTTAGTTGTGATACCAAAAGCAAGATCCACAAAATTAAAAAAAAAAAAAAAGGTAAGTTGGACATAATCATAATTTAAAAATTTCTGCTCTTTGAGAAATATTATTATGAGAAGAGAATGAAAAGATAAGCCACATACTGGGAGAAAATATTTTCAAAATACATATCTCATAAAGTACTTACATACAAAATATTTTATTTTTAAAAACACTTAAAACTTAGTAAAAAGACAACTCAATAAATGATGAACAAAATATCTGAACAGACACTTCACCAATGGAAATGTATGGATAACAAGTAATCACATAAAAAGATGCTCAACATCATTAGTCCTTTAGGGAGTACAAATTAAAAACAACAGTGAGATACTACTACATACCTACAGAGTGGTTAAAATTTTAAGATACACAAAAATTAGCAAGGACTGGAGGAACTGGAATACACATACACTGCTGGTAGGGATGTAAACTGATACAACTAGTTCAGAAAAGAATTTGGTAGTTTTTTAAAAAGTTAACATACTCATACGCCTACCATATGATCCAACCATTCCATCCCTATGCAATTAGCCAAAGAAATGAAAGCATATGTCTATACAAAAACTTGTAAACCTTACCTAAATGCTCATACTAGCTTTCTTAATAATAGGCAAAAACTGGAAATAACCCAAGTGTCCCTCAACAAGTGAATGAATAACCAAGTTACTATGTATACATACAATGGAAAATTACCCATCACTAAAAACAAATGAACTACCTATGTACACAACACACATAAAGCTCAATTATTCTGAGTGATATAAAGCAAACCCAAAGAGTGCATACTTTATAATTCTATTTATACAACATTCTAAACAACACAAATTAGGGAAGAAAGGGTGGAAGAGAATAATTATCAAGTGTAATGAAGAAACTTTGGGAAATAAAGGACATTTTCATTATTTTGATAATGGTTATAGTTTTATGAGTATACAGGTAAAAATAAAATATAAAATATAAATTTGATTAGA
>PVKE010048535.1:0-11554 GCA_004027555.1 Craseonycteris thonglongyai | reverse complement strand
ATTCCATTGTGTAAATGTACCACATCTTCTGTATCCAGTCATCTATTGAAGGGCATTTTGGATGTTTCCATGTTCTGGCCACTGTGAACAGTGCTGCGATGAACATGCGGGTACAAACATCTTTAAAGATTAAGGTTTTCAGGTTTTTTGGGTAGATGCCCAGTAGTGGGATGGCTGGGTCATATGGTAATTCCATTCGTAATTTTTTGAGGAATCTCTATACAGCCTTCCATAGTGGTTGTACCAGTTCACATTCCCACCAGCAGTGTATGAGGGTTCCTTTTTGTCCACAGCCTCTCCAGCACTTGTTATCCCTTGTCTTGTTGATTACAGCCATTCTAACAGGTGTAAGATGGTATCTCATTGTGGTTTTTATTTGCATCTCCCTAATTGCTAGTGAAGTGGAGCATTTTTTCATATATCTGTTGGCCATATGTATGTCTTCAGGAGAGAAGTGTCTGTTAAGGTAAAAAAAAAGACATTCTTCATTAGAGAACTATGCTCCTTTTTGGGGGGGGGCTTAATATAAAATAAAACATTTGAAGTTGAGTTTGAGAGTTTAGTTTTATACGGTAATTTTCTATCATTGCATTTTCTTTGGTTGCTACTGACTTTCAATAAATTTATTGAGGTGTAGTGTAGCTTCATATCATGAAACTCATCCATTTTAAGTGTACAATTCAATATTTTTTTTCTTTGTAGATATACTAAGTTGCATAACTGTATAATAATTGTTTAAGAACATTTTCATCTTCCAATAAGATCTCTTATACCTACTTACACTTAACCTCCACCTTACCCCTGACCTCAGGCAATGACTAATGTAATTTCTGTTTCTGTAGATTTGCTTTTTCTGTACATTTCATATGAACAAAATCATTCAATATGTAGTCTTTTGTGTCTAGCTTCTTTCAGTTAAAATCATATTTTTGTATTGCATGTGTTAGTATTTCATCCCTTTTTATTGCTAAGAGTATTTACTCTATTGTATGTATGAGGGCAGTCTGGAAAAAATCCAGCCATAAATGCCTCTATTTTTCACGTTACATGGCTGGTTACTTTCTAGACAGCTCTCATACATAACACATTTTGTTTATTTACTAGTTTATGGACATTTGGGTTATATCCATTTTTAGGCTAAAATGAATAATGTTGCTATGAACATATGTATGCAAATGTTAGTGTGGGCATATGTGTCCTTTCTCTTGGTTAGCTACATAGGTCTGGAATTGCTGGGTCATTGGGCATTTTGTGAAACTTTTAAGAAACTGTCAAAATTTATTTCCAAGTATCTGTACCATGTTACACTTTCACCAGCACTCTGTGAGGTTTCCTGTTTCTCCACAAACTAAACAACATTTGCTATTAGCTGTCTTTTTTATTATAGTTATTCTAGTATGTACGATATGCTAATCTCGTTGTGGTTTTGATTTGCATTTCCATAATAAGTAATGATACAGACAATAGATCATCTTTTTGTGAGCTTATTAGCCATTCATATCTTCTTTGGTAAAATATTTATTTATATCTGTTATTCATTTTTAAATTACATTGTTTATTTTATCAAATTGTGAGTCTTTTTTTGCATGCTCTGTATATCAGTTCCTTATCAGATATATAATTTTCAAAGATATTTTCTTCCAGTGAAGCACAAAAGTTTTGAACTTTGATGAAGTCCAAGTTATCTATTTTTTCTTTTTACTAATCATACTTTTGGTGTTGTACCTAGCAAGTCTTTGCCTAACCCAAGTTCCTCCTGTCTTGTAAATGTTTTGTATTGTATGTTTAGATCTCTGATTCTTCTTAAGTTAATTTTTATGTATCCTGTGAGGTCTGAGTTCACCTTTTTTCACTTGAATATACAATTTTCTCAGCATTGTTTGTTTAAAAAACTATTCTTCTCCCTTGAATTCTCTTGATACCATTGTCAAAAGTTAATTGACTATAAATACAAGGATTTATTTCTCTCATTTCAGCTGCATCTTTATATGTGTTCTTACGCCAATGGTTGCTACTGACTTTGATTATTCTGAAATTTTGATTGTGTAAAGAGAATAGGTATAATTGTGTAAAGAGAATAGGTATAATTGGACATAAGGCATTGAACTGGATTGCTTTTTAAAAAAAAACTCCTCTCCACAAATAGAAATGGGAGGAATGAGGTAATGAAACAAATGATTTGCAAGAAAGGAGAACCCAGAACCATAGCTGTTTGTGGGACTGAAATGATTTTTATGTAGAGAAAACCAACTATATGAAATAAAAACCCAATGCAAATACAAGACTTGAATTAAGTAAGGAGCTCTCCAGAGACTGGGATAGAGGATGGGAGAGCTGAGCCAGGTGGCCAGTTAGGGAAAATATTTATCTCTCCTGCCTGCCCAAACTCATCAAAGAATGTAAAGTTGGAGCAATTTAGCAGAAATCTCTGTTTATTTTTTTAATGCAGAAGTCTCTAAAAGACTATAATTTATGAAAGAAACACTCCTTGTTTTTCAAAAAAAAAAAGAGGCAAAAACAAAGCTACCTTAATAAAGAAGAATAATGGAAGGAGACTTTAGCTTCTAACTTTCCTTTCTTCTTACTGTTTCCATTCTTTCTCCAATTTGTAATATGTCAGGGATCCATTTTGTTCTAGGCACAGAAACAGATTCCACGATTCTGTTTTTTTTAATGGATATATCATCAACAACATAATTCTGTTCAAAGTGACAACAAAATAGCAAGCCTGGTTTATGACTTATAATTTAGAGGAACATGCAAAAGACATGGAAGACATTATTGAGTCCATTGATAGGAGATGTTTCCTGAGATCCATAAGATGTTCATATTGGAATGATACATTGCAAAACATGAATATTCCAATTGTTTCCTCAAAGAGAACACTCTTTTCTAGGCTTCTCATAGACCAAGAGAAATTCACTGAAGCAACAGAAGTTGACTACAGAATCAAAGGGCTTTTCCTGGTGTGATGTTGAGAAGATCTGGCCTTGGCTCTTTATGTAGCTTACCTGGAGCAGCCTGGGATCCCTGAGACTTGGTAGGGATAGACATGACCTATACAATTTGAGGGCTTTTTGTGTCTAGGTGAAGTGAGTTCTGCATTGCCAAACTCTGTAGTTGAAGTCCTTTCCTCATTGCACTGGGATAAGTGAAAATAATGACTTCTGGAATCAGGAGCACATTACAATGAGTGTGGGCCAATACACTGCTGGAACCTAGTGATATTCAATAATCTTGACTTCTTTATCATGCCAACCACTCTTTAACTCCCTGAAGGAGGAGTTACTCTCAGGAGAGTTAGAGCATTGGACAGGTAAGTTTTGATGAATGGCAAAGGAGACAGAAAGGCCTTACACAGGGCACAGTTGAGTGCTGCCACTCAAGCAAGAGCTCCAGAACTTAACATGTAAAATGAATTGGCCCTTCAGAATGTTAAACCCATATGGATTTTACATTAATTTCCTTCCAAATAACCCAAGTTAATACCGACTATTACTCTCAGTGCAAGACAAGAATTGATGGATCTTAGCTGAGCAATGCTGTCCTGAGTCCATCTCACTTGCAAATCAAACCAGAGGCCCCCTTTCCCCTGTGCACTGTACCACCATTGCAAGCACTGAAAACAGGTAGAACCCCCAAATCCAGAGCTGGCCCAGGGCAAAAAATGAGGGGAATAACATGTTTCCAAGCCTCTTCATGCTGCTGCAGACACTACTTTTTGTGTGTGTTTCGCTCTTCCCTGATGATCCCAGAGCCCTGCAGTGGCCCGTCCATTATTCATGGTCTCCTCCTAGATCAGTTTACGGAGGAAGCACGTTCCTCACGCCTACCGCTTCCTCTGAATGTGCCTGCCCACCTTTCTCTTTCTAATGGTCCATCCAGGAGAGAGCTGCAGGGCTACTCATAGACACTGCTATATGTATTGATTGTGTGAAGGCTTCTAGAAATTGTTGCAGTTGACTTTGAGGCTAACAGAAGCTTTCAAATTCACACCACTGTGTGGCCTGGAACCCACTTTACCTACTGTCCATATCCGGCCTCTTTCTTTGCAGAAGACCATGGAAGCCAGGCCTATCTATTGCCAAAAAATGGGTTCTTGGTATTATTGCAGGAAGGAATTCAAGGGCATGCTAAATAAGCCAAGCAAGTGATGAATTTATTAAAGATGCATAGTGTACTCTCAAGGAGGTGAGAATGGGTAGGCCTAGAGAAAGTAGCTGCCCCAAAGAACAAAGAGGTTGAGAAATTTATTACTTTTAAAACAAGGGCACAAAGTATTCTATTTTTAGGGATGGCATTATGGGCATTTCTAGATGGGTCCTTGCTGATCACTGTTTCCTGTCGGGAGGAGGGATTTTTGTCCTTACTTGGCTCTTATCAGAACTGTCATGGTGACACAGGGAATGGAGATTTTTCTTGGCTGCCATGCTAATAATATTATAATATGTTATAATTAGCTGAAGTTCACTTAAAGTGACAAGATGGTGTCCTGGGCCTGCTGTTGGCCCCCAAAATCTGGATCTAGTTGGTCTGGTAGCTGCACATTTCTTAAAGATGACCTCATCTCCTTTCTTCTTTGTCTCCCCTCACCTCCTCTTTTCCTTCCTCTCTCCCCCCAGCCCTGTTCTTTCTGTCTGTGGTAACATGTCCAGGCCATGTGCATGGGGGAACAGTGGCAATATCTTCTTAGCCTTGTTCTGCACAATTAACCTAAATTATTGCAGTAAGACGCTTGTTGGGTTGTGAAAAGATCATTCAGGCTGGCCTCAGATGCTCTGTTTAGTCACTGCTGTTCCATGGGTCTCTGTTGTCAGCCTGGACACATGAATAGTGACAACAATCGCCACAGGCTACTCTCTGCTCTGTGGCTTGAACACTTTGTCCTGACCATGCTGGGCTCTCAGCCTGGCTGTCTTTCCATGGAAGCTGTGAAGTTCCCATTGTGTTGAGGCTGGCTGCAGCTCCGGAGAGTCATGTGGGGATGAGTCTGCCAGAAGGCACACTGTTCAGAGGGGTCTAGGGCGGACTATTGGAGCTGCTATGGAACCTCAAACCTCAGTGGGGCTTCCCAGCCTTTTCCTTATTTCAGAAACCTAGGAAAGGGCTCAAAGGAAGAGCTGTTTATGTACAAAGTGTACAAGGAGCACTGTGGGGATGCATGGCCGGAGGGGTGAGTGAGCAGGAGTGGAGGAGAAAAAGGAAGCTTGAGTATATCTGGCTTTGGCTTGTGACCCAAGGTCATTACCAACAACTTTTGGGGAAAAAAACCAAAAAACAAAAAACAAAACATTTAGTAACTATCACTGAAGAGTTCAAGTCATTTTTTTTTAAATAGTACATTAAAAAACATCCTGATTATAAAAACATTCATAGAATGATCATAGAAAACATGAGAAACACAATAATTACCAATTGAAAAACAAAAAACCATCCCATCCAAGCACTGATAACTGTTGTTAATATATTAACATTTTGGCAAAAATTCATCTGATCATTTTTCTTATGTACAATATAGAAATTATATATTATACAAGGACTGTCTGGAAAGTGTCCAGCCAAGTATCTTCTCTCTTTATATTTATAATGGCTGGATTTTTCTGGACAGCCCTCATGTGTATATATATTTTTTTCACTAGAGGAAAAACCATATTATGTTATATTCTGTCTTTTTCACTCAACATTACATATTTTTCTGCAAAATGATTTTAATAACTGAATATTATTCCAATCTTTTTCATGTACTGTAATAACTTAGTCAATCAAACCCCTACTGCTGGACATTTAAGTTGTCTCTAATTTTAACATAAGTCTTCGCTCACCTTCATAATTATATCTTTAGAATACACTTCTAGAAGGGGAACATACACATGAGATTTTTATATACACTCATGTTCTAAATTATTTGTACAAGTATGTATCTTTCTTCTTGCAGTCTAACATTGGGAAGCTGTCTGTCTTTGTTAATTGTTCTTAAGTTTAAAATTTTAAAAAGCATAAAATTATATTTTGTTATTTTAATTTGAATCCTTTTGCTTACCATTGTGATTTGTTATTTTTTCATTTATTTATTGATGAAATATACATAATATGTATCACAAAGAAGTGGGGTCTTCCTATTTTTAAATGATCATATGAGCTACTTACATATGGGATACCTTCTCTTGGTTTTATGCAATGCAAGTATTTTTCTAATTTATTTCCCTTTAATTTTAGTTTATAATTATTTAAATGTCATATAATCAATCAAATGTATTCATCTTTTAACTTTATAGTGTCTATATTTGGTGCTATTAAGGGAGATTCTTTCTACTGTAAGATATAATACTCATCTCTCTTTCTAATATGTACAAATCATTTTTTCATGCTACAAGAAACTCCAATCATTTTAATTTGGGGTACTTGGTATAAACCTTATTTTCTGTCCCAACTTTTTAAGGTTAACCTATTTTCCTAGCACCATTTAGTGAATAATGGGGCTATCAGTCATTAATATAAAATGCTACTTTTTGATATATGAAATACTTATACATGAACTCTGTTTCTGTACACTTTATATAATTTTATTGATCTGTCTGTACAATTCTGAAGCAATACTACACTATTTTAGTAATCATAGATTTATTATTGCCTTATATTTATTTACCAATTTTTTTTCCAATTTCAGTTAATTATTAGTTTTTATTTCTCATACAATGAGTCATTTTCTTTTTATTTTGATATTTTGCCTTTATAATATCTCAGTGAATTTTAAGTATAATTGTTTTACTCTTTATTTAATGCATTTAACATTATAGATATGATTATTATTACATTGATCTCATACTACAGATTTTAAAATATGTTCTCATTGTTATCATTTTCCAAGTATTTTAATCAGTTTTGACTTTTTTGTCCCAAGAGAATAATTGTCGCTACTTTAAATTGTTAATAATTTCATTATTAAAATCAAATATAACATATCTTATTTTGGAAACTTATTGCTCTTTTCTTTGTAAATCAAAGAATGTCAATTATGGGGTATAAAATGAACAGCCATATCAATTATATTTCTCAAAATCTATTTCTCCTTGTTTACTCTTTTCCCCCAATCTATCAAGACACAAAGAGGATTTCGTTAAAATCTTTCCATATTACTGTGCTTTTGTAAACTGTTTCCTAAGCCCTAGTTATTTGCTTTATGTGTTTTGATGCTGTTATTCTGTTAATAAGAGGTTCATATAAATGGGACAAATTGACATAACACCAAAGAAATACAATGAGAGCATCAATTCTGTAACATTTCTGCCAATATATATGTATATATATAATGTGATCTAATCATGAGGAAATACCAGACAAACCCAAATTGAGAAATATTTTACAAAATAATTGGCCTGTAATCTTTCAAAAGTGTTAATGTCACAATATTCAAGGAAACACAGAAGGGTTGTTCCAGGTTGACGGGGATTAAAAGACGTGACAACTAAATCTAACACATGATCCTGGATTGGATGCTTTTGCCATAAATAATATTATTGTGACAATTGGCAGAACGTGAATAGGGTCTGTGGATTAGACACAAAAGATATATCAGTGTGGGTGTCTAAATTTTGATGTCTGCACTTTGGCTGTGTAGGAATGTATGCACTAAAGTATTTTTTTGGGTTATGGCACATTATGTCAATAACTTACTCTCAAAAAGTTCAGGAAAAAAAAAGTTCTTTGTACTCTTAAAGCTTTTCTATTAAGTTAAAAAAATACCTTTTTTTAAGACTAACTTAATAGGTGTATATTCTGAGTCATCTGGACCTCTTCTTTATAAGCAGTTCCTGTCATACATACTGTTTATCTTTACAGGTCATGTTGGTGCCAATTAACATCACTATAAAGAGTTAGTTTTTAACTTTGCGCGTGTGTGTAAACACATCAGACGGCTCTCCATCCAGACAGGGCCCAGCTAGTGACAAGAGCAGGGAAGTGCAGAACTGGGGAGAAGAGGAATCAATGGACAGCGAACTTGGGACAGAACTTCCCTGCAGATGCTCCTGGTAAGGGAGTGTTGAGCACCATAAAACTTTAGTTGAAGACAGGAGGTAAATTAAATGGATTCTGCTGACTGCAGTGGTCCTTTTGCCTTAGCTTCTTTTCAGGGGGACTACATGAGCAATGCATGGTGCCCTTGGGGATCCACCAGCATCCCTCTCTCTGACAATCATCTGTGAAGGAGGTAGGAAGGAAGGTCATTGTCGGGAGACTCAAATTCTTGTCTCACCCTTCCATAACCTAGCTGGGTGACATGGGGCAAGTCGCTTAAACTCCCAATGACTCAATTTTTTATTCTGTAAATGGAGAGGGGTGGCACCTAAGGTTCCTTCCAAGTCTAAAATTATAATTTGGAGCATCACTGAGTAAGAATATTTTAAGCATCCAAAGAAAAGAGAGATCTGTTTGGGATGGAGCATAGAGAAGTGCCCTGATAGAGTTGCTGGAGTGGTTTTGAACCTTAAATGTGGGGTTAGGATAGTAAGCTTTGGTCAAGGGGAGAGAGCACTGGAAGGAACACGTGCCTTAGGACAAACCTGAGAAAAGGCATAGAGGTGGCGTGAGAGGTAGAGATGGTGAGAAGGGACAGGAAGGAGTCCAGCCTGACTTGGAGTATGGTTACTCATCTTTCACCCCCATGAACTCTCCTGACCCAAGTTTTTGCTTTAAGGTTGTTCTGTGGATGAAACTCATGAATGCTTTCAGTACCACTAGGAAATGATCAGCTGTTAAATGCAGACCAAGTCTGCCTTCTTACAGCAGAATTATTATTATTATTATTTTTAATATATTTTTATTATTTATTTATTTATTTTGACAGAGGAGAGAGAGAGAAAGAGATACAGAGACAGAGAGAGAACTGAACTAGGGGAGCTCCCAGTTCAGCATATGGTTCTGCATAGGCCGGGGCCGGGATTCGATCCTCGGTCCCTGGTGCTGCAAAGTGAGCGCCCAACCCACTGAGCCATCCCGGCTTCCCCCAGCAGAATTATTAATGCAGTGTTTTAAGGGTCTGTGTTTTCTTAAACAAGTGGGCAGAGTTGAGGAGAACCAAGGCAACCGGAAAGAATTATAAAAATGAATGCAGCATTACCGGTACCTTATGAAATCTGGTATGCCATGGTGGGGCCTTGTGGGTGCTTTATTATTTTTCTCCCACTCTCTAAGAAAAGGTCTGGGTAGGGTCCATGTAGAAGAACAGAAAGCAGAAGAAATGGGGCTCCCAGACTGTGGAACGACCCCCAGGAGCCAAGAAGACCACATGCCTCTCATTTCAGTGACTCTGATACCAAAGACGCAAGTCAACCATGCCACACCGTCCTTTGAGAGGCAACCATTGGCAGTAGTGAGTGGGGCATTGGCAAGGGGTAACCAGCTCTGGCTGGGTGGCAAGGGCACCTGCCGGGACAATTGGGCCTGCATGCTGTGGAGTACACTGGCTCTGTCTCTTGGTGACAAGGAGCTGTAGTACCTCTTGGCTCTCTGTTCATGAGTGGCCAAGCAGAGAGGAATCTGTCCATTGGGGCAAATGTCAGGCTTGATTGGGCCCTGTGGCTAGGAAATTCTTCATTTATCTAAAGAAAATACAAATGTGGGCAGACTGTGTACTTTGTGAAAGGCAGACAAATGCAGCCCCGAGGAGAGAAGAGTCTGTACCCGATGGCTAAGTGGAGCGTGGAGCCCTGGCAAGGAGAAGAAAAGCAGGCCTGGGCTGAGGGCCACGGGGCAGCTGCCTGGTGGGAGCACCATTAGGCCGCCCCCTCCTGCTCTCTGTGTCTGGGAACACAAAGAGAAAGAGGGTGGAGTGGGAGGGATTGGCCCTGTCCCTGCAGAGGTCAGCCCACTGGCCTCAAATGATTATTGGTTTAATGAATTGCAGCTTGTAAAAGGCTTTGAAGCTAGGAGGCAGAGCCTGGGCCTGAGCGCTGAGGATCCTTTTTTCTGAAAGCACTTTATTCTGGGACTCGGAAAAACAAAATCTCTCTTAAGCAGAGAGCAACAGTCAGGGCTGCCAACCTCCAATCTTGGTACCTTCTTTTTTCCTCTTTCAAGCTGTGATTAAAAGAGGAAGACTACAGCGTGTGGAAAAACCAAAGCACCAAAAGACAATGGACTTGACATTAGTCAGGAGGTAGGGGAAAATGTTAAAAGGGCTTTCACTAGAGCAGGAACAATTATCCCCATTAGCTTGTGCATAACCCATAGATGTAAGGAGCACATAAACCATGAGAGCAAATCACCATGGTGCCCCTGGGAAAAGATCTCCACGCTGGAACCATCTCACTAAACGGGAAGTGAAACGATCATATGGTGTGTGTCTTTCAGTGGCAGTTAACCTCAATTACTATCCTATAGTTCAGGGGTGGCCAACTTTTCTGTATATAAGATCTACTTTTTACCTTAAAAGTGTGTTGCGATCGACTTGTTGTCATAGGCGTAGTCTAAGGGGGAAGAAGGGGTGTGAAATGCGTACTATGTTTATACACTGTGTTTCAGTATAAGGTGCATTCCAGCGAGGTATGGGTAGATAAGTAAAATATATGTTCAAAACTATTTTTTAAATCACTTATTAAATTTTCGAGATATAGGCTCATGAAGAAAATAAATTTCCAGACCCAACTTTTGATAGCAGCATTCCGTACATGCGGTACCTAAAAAATTAGATTTTCCGACACTTTTTCAAGATAGATTTTTACTAACTTAAAATGCAATTTAATTTTTTTTTTCAACTGCAATGTATAAGTTGTTGTGCTATTTGTTCGTAAATATGAAAAAGTTGTTATAAAAATGCACAGTATGGCTGATAATTTGATTTCAATATTTCACTTTCGTGTTTTTTTTTGGGCCAGGAAAATTTATCATGAAAGAATAATATGATTTACTTTTTGCTAATCTATCAATAGCTCGCTGAGTACACCTCGTATTGAAAGATAGATATACGGCTTATCTACCTACGTAAAAAACAACAACAATCATTATTTAAAGGGCCAAAAAACTCACATCCAGGGGAATTAAAAGAACATGGATAATTATTAACAATCTTTATTAATTCAAAGTAGCTACAGATAAAGACAGATTTAGAATTTACTTTGTTGCCTTAACATTAATGGGAAGACTGAGTTTGCATGTCTCTAACCAAGGAATCATAATTAGGTGTATATCCTGACAAAGATAATAATAATGAGTCTTCAGTATGGGAATCATCAGGACAGAAAACGTGTTTAGTCTTCATTAGCTTCAAGTATGAAAATGCCGATTCGCATAGGTATGTAGATCCGAAACATGAATAGATATATTCGCTACATTTGGTGATACTGGGATATTTTTCTTGGTTGACATATTTCCAAAAATCTTCTTCAAATTTTCTGGCTTGTAAGACTAAGTCAGTTTGTAAAATTATAATTTCATTTTCTAATGCCTTTTGATCCATATGAAATATGTCTGAAATTTTTTGGCTAATGCGTTTCACACTTAAATCTTTTTTAAAAGGAAAAGATATAAATTCCACAATTTCTTTAATTTTTTCAAA
>PVKE010048534.1:0-11557 GCA_004027555.1 Craseonycteris thonglongyai | reverse complement strand
CTCAGTGGGTTAAGCACTCACTTTGCAGCCCCGGGGACCGAGGATCAAATCCCGGCCCCGGCCCATGCGGACCCATATGCTGAACTGGGGAGTTCCCACAGTTCAGTTCTCACCGGGGTGAAGACCCCGGCCCAGTTCCTGCCCTGTGCAGCCCACCCACCTGTGGAATGAAACTATGTGGAAAAACCAATGATGTGCAACTATGGAGACTGTTCTGGGACATCCCCCTTCTCTCTGTCTCTGTCTCTGTATCTCTCTCTGTCAAAAACAATAACAATAAATCTTAAAAAAAAAAGAAAAAGAAGATGTTTGTACCCGCATGTTCATCGCAGCGCTGTTCACAGTGGCCAGAACATGGAAACAGCCAAAATGCCCTTCGGTAGATGACTGGATAAAGAAGATGTGGTACATTCACACAATGGAACACTACTCAGCGATAAGAAAAGATGAAATACAGTCATTTGTGACAACATGGATGAACCTAGAGACCATTTTATTAAGCGAAATAAGTCAGAATGAAAGAATCCGGAAACATATGACCTCACTTATAGGTGGAATATAAAACGGAAAGTTACAAAGACACAGAGACCTATGGACACACCCAATAACTTGGTGATTGCCTGAGGGAAGGGGAGGAGGGGGGAGGGAGAGAGGGAGGGGAGGTGGGAGAGGGCACCAGCATTATGGACACACTCAATGGTTTGGTGTTTACCTGGAGAGGAGGGAGGAGGGAGGAAGGAGAGTTGTGGGGGGAGGCGGGAGTGGGCACCGGATATATGGTGGTGGAGGGAGAGCTGATTCTGGGTGGTGGGCACATAATGCAATGCATGGGTGATGTGATGTGGACTTGTACATCCAGAAACTGTCTAATTGTTACCAACCAATGTCACCCCATTAAATTTAACAATAAAAAAAAAAAATTAATTTAATTAAAAAAAATAATTTAAAAAAAAAGTCTTGATCATTCAGTCATTCAGTCATTTATTCCAGGCAGAGGAAACAGCAAATGCGTAGGTCCAGGGCAGGGATGCAACTGGCGAGCTGGAGAAGCATCCAGGTCAGTGAGCAGAGCGGGTGAGGATTACAGGAGACGAGTTGGAGAAGCGGACACCAGCCAGATCCCATAAGGCCTTGTGCCGCATGAAAAAGAGTCTGGCTTGTATTCCAGATGCCAAGAAAGTCTCTGGAAGGTGCCTACTCTGAGATTGGGCACTGAGAAGGCTACACCAGTAAGACTACCCTCATCTGTCAAATGCAAGAGGCAGAAAGTTAAATGACCAGCCACAGGGACCATGACCTGTGCCATGAGGAGGGACCCCCAGGCGCTGCGAGTGCACAGAACCCGGGCCTAGTTCCAGCCAGAGAGCCCAAGAGCGCTTCCCAGGGGAAGAGACATTTCCGCCAAGACCCCAAGGCTCAACCAGCGTCAGTGGGCCAGCAAATAAACTACAAGGAAGGGGGTCAAAAGTGGTGGCGTCGCAGGCAGAGGGCACAGCAAGTACAAAGGAAAGAGAGAAAGGCTGGGCGTTTGGGATCACAGTCGTATGGCTAGAAGGTGGGATGTAGGCGGGGGCTGGTCTGGGTGGAGGTAGGGGCTTGTGGGGGTGGCTCTCACTTAATGTACTGTGACCCCTTTTCCTTCTGCTATTGGAGTTCAAAGGGCTGGGTTGTGTTCTTCAGTCCAGGGCCTCTTGGGCGGCATCTCCCTGTTTAGGACGCCTTAAGTAGACACCCTTGCTGGGTTTCTAGACCCTAAAGAGGGGGATGCTGGGAGAAGGTCCCAGGGAGTGATTAAGAGCCCTGACCATGAGCTCTGGCTGCCCAGGCCCGGTAACGGGCGGGGAGGAGATGGGGGCGCAGGTCCTGTTGGCTAAGTGATTGTCCAGCTGACCCGGTACACCAGCTCCCACCCTCTTCCAAGGGCACAACAAATAAATGCACGTTGGGTGCCGGTCTTAAAAGTTGAGGTGCCAGATGTGGGGTTCAAACCCTTCACTCCTCAGGGAGAAGCTCAGGGTTTTGGTTGCCCTCTGATTGTGGGTCACCCTGCCACCACAGGTGGGGTTTATGACAACATCGTGTCTCGCCTGTCCCCACCTGCTTTGATGGGAGATTGTTCTTGTTCGCCTGATGTGTAAGAGCCGCTCAGCTGGTTTCGGGGTGTTTTTCAAAAGCAATTGTTCCATATGTAGCTGTAGATTCTGTGTGTCCATGGGAGGAGGTGAGTTCAGGATCCTTCTGCGCTGCCATCTTGAACCAGAACTACAACAAGAAGGACTTCAGATTGAGCGTGGACCTTCAAAATGATCATTGGTTCACACCACAGCTCTGCTACTACAGAGCTCAGTGACCTTGGGCCAGTTACTCACACTCTCTGAATCTCGGAGAGGGCTCTCATTTCTTCCACATCCTCACCAGTACCTGTCACTATCTGTCTTTCTGATTGTAGCCACGCTAGTGGGTCTGTAGAGGCATCTCATTGTAGTTTTGAGTTGCATTTCCTTGATGGCTAAGGTTTTCACCTTTTTCAATGGAATCACTTTATGTCCATTAAATCCAGTCCCAAAATGGAAACACTAACTTGTCCCAAAGAAAGAAAAAGAATCTGATATGGAAAATAAATGTCCATTACTGACTCACATTTCTTAGAGTGCTTCTTCGATAAGCAAATTACTTCCCAGTTTGGAGGCATTGGGAAATTTCTAATCGTCTTCTATTACCTTCAATAACTTTAAAGACTGCTTGTCACATGGAAAATGACCATGATAAGTGAACAAAATCGGATAAAAAATACTCAGCTTAGTCATCTAAGCTGAAAAAAATATATATTCTTGTATGTTTGTTCATCCACCTGCATTTTAAGCACCACGTTGGTGCCAAGCCCACAGCCTGAGCGCTTACGCACGAAGTCTAGAGATGGACAGCACACATCACAGTACTACTTGTGTTGAGGATGGTGGGCCATGCACACCACACCCTTCCCCGCCTGTTTCCCAAGCTGTCCTCATCCTGGTTACATGGCCTTGGCAGTGTAAGACCAAGGGAACGAAGGAAAAAAGTGATTGATCTCAGAATGACAGGAGAAACTTTTGTTGAGCCAGACCCCCCAAGGTGTTATTTCACGGAACCTTGACACGAGCCCTGGGAGGAGGAGGAGGTTGCTGATGAGGATGAGGATATCTAATATTATGGCACTTCCTGTGTGCCTGACACTGTTAGGTCCCATGATTGTCCACATTTTCCACTGATGAAACTGAGGCTGGGCGAGAAGATGCCCTTCTGCCGTGGTGGTCTGCCTGTCCACGTTACCCACGCGTGTGCAAAGCTGCACATAAGCTCTTGTTCACACTCAGGTCTACATCTGCACCTGCAGACACACACAGGACCACACATGCCACAGCCAGACATACGTGTGTACTCACATGTGTGCTCATGACCACACATATGTGCACGGGAACACATGTGTCCACATGGGCTATATGCACATATATCCCCATGTGCACACGGGCCATACACTTTTGAACATATACCTTAGAGTGGGGAGAGGGGTGCAGATAAAGGGGCCAAAGTCCCACTCCTGGCTCCTCCCCTGTACCCTCAGAGCACTGTCTGCTGCATCAGGCGGGTACAGGACTGGGTAGGGCCTGGGCAGGTGGCTATAGGCTCAAAGGGCAGAGATGATCTTGCACGAAAAACCCAGGGCCACCCACCAACTTCCAAACAGGGCTACAGAGGCTGAAGGGCCTCATTTGCCAGGCAAACCCCCAGCCAGAGGGCTTGAACTGAGGGCCTACAGCAGTCCAACTCTGCCGGGGGCTCCAGGGGCTGTTCCAAAGAGGCACGGTCCAGGTCCTCCAGCGGTCCCCAGGGCTTGAGAAGAGAAGACTCACACCCAGCAGCCCTTGGGGAGGCAGCATGGCACAGTGGGCAATGGCAAGCGTTTTAGCAACAGACTGGATCAGCATCCTGACTCTACCATGTACTCTGTATGATCTGGGCAAGTTAGTTAACTGACGGTGTCTCCTTTTCCCATCAGTAAAATGGGGGAAATTGTAACACCTGCCTCTTGGGGTTGCTGCTCAAAAAAGTACTACATAAGTATATATTTATAAAATAAGCTGCTTTGGGCAAAAGGGGTGTGGGGGTGGGGGGATGTGGGGAGGAGGGACAGGCACTGAGCAGATAAAACTTCCTCAAGATCCTGGCCCCACATCCTACTAGCTGGGTATCCTTGGGCAAGTCACACAACCTCTCAGAACCTCAGTTCCTCATTTGTAAACTTTGCACAAATCATTTTTTTTAAGATTTATTTTTATTGTTTTTGACAGAGAAAGAGAGACAGAGAGAAGGGGGAGGGCCCAGAGCAGTCTTCACAGCTGCACATCATTAGTTTTCTACACAGTTTTCATTCCACAAGTGGGCATGGGGCTGCACAGGGTAGGACCTGGCCAGGGGGTCTCCTGCATGGGAGGCATGCCCCATAAACATGCCCAGGGCAAGAGTCAAATTGGGGGCCTCCCACTTAGGAGGCTCACCCCTGTGAGAGCCAAACTGGGGGTCCGACCCCAGTTCAGCATATGGGTCTGCATGGGCTGGGGCCGGGATTCGATCCTCAGACCCCAGGGCTGCAAATGAGCGCTCAACCTGCTGAGCCATCCTGGTATCGCTGGTTACATGTTTTATAAAATTTGCAAAATTAAGACATTTTAGTAGTGATTGGTCAAGACCACTATATCTTTTCACTCCACTCTCGATATAGTGGAGGATAAGTATGTATTAATAAATAAAGTATGAGTTTAATAAATGGTGTTCAATGAATACACAGATGGTAGAGGAATGAATGAATGAAGTGGCACTTAGTTCAATCTTGAAGGCAGGGCAGCATTTTAGTGAGTGCTTCTTGGGCAGTCTAGGGGCGCCCTTCACAGACATTCCAAACTGAGGTAAGGGGTGGTCTTGAATGCCAGGCTAAGGAGTCTGGATTTCTTTGTCAGGCAATGGGGAGCCATGGGAGGTTTTAGAGCAGAGGAAGGATTCGAGTGTAACTGTCACTTAAGCAAGAGTTGAATGTCAGGTAAGAGAATAGGGCCCTATGGCAGGGAGACCAGACTGACTCCAAGAAAACTGCCCTCACCCAGCACCACCAAAAAGCTTGCACTTGGGTGATACAATCATTGGGGTGCCCTCTACTGGGGTGCTCTTTGGGGAGAAATGACTCCAGAAAGGGACAGTCCAGGCTAGGAGAGTCCAAATACTGTGGTGGGTGTTCAGCCCGGATCTCCTCAACAGTCTGTTCCAATCCAATGTGGGAGAAAGGCTGGGGTCCTGCCCAGCTGAGGCAGGGGGTCATAGCCACGTGAGGGTCCTAAGCATGGCTGCATGTCCCAGCCTCTTGCTGTGAGGTGGCCACAGAAGTGGAAATTGAAGCTGGCAGGGCCATGGTGAAAATCCTACAAAAACACTTCACTAGGCTCCGGGCCATCCTTTCTCCCTCTCTCAGGGTCAAAAGGAACCCAGTGAGTATTTATTTAGCTCGTGTTTTGTGCCACACCCCCTCTTAGTCACCTTCATGTTGTGTCACCCGATTATTCCTCCAGCAACCCTGTGAATGAGAGGAATGGTTGCTTTTTCTATTTTACAGCGGAGAGGGTGGAGAGCCCAGAGAGGGGGAGTTGCTAACCCCAGGTCACACAGCAGTCAATGGCAGACATGAGATCAAATCCAGACTCCAGAGGATGCCCTCTGAGTCCCCAAGCTGCCCCGCCTCCTCTCTGGGTCCAAGTTGAGGTGCAGAAACGAACTCAGCTTTGCCAGCAGAGGGAGGTATGCCCTCACAGGTAAGCCCTGCTTCCAGAACTCTGGCCGATGGAAATCTCACAGCTTGGAACCGCTACTGCATGGTTCTGAAATATCTGCCCTTGAGCGCCCACTTAGTCCCAGGTTCTGGTGGCACCAGGGGAGCATGGAGACAGGTGAAGAGAAATGGAAAACACAGCCTTCAAAGGAGGTGAGCCCATGGCTCACAGAAAAGGAGATGCAATGGCTTTGAACATATAAAAGAGCTCACTGCTAAGAAGAGAAACCTGTGTTAAATCTCCCGTGAGCAGGCACTTCTAATCTATCAAATCTGCAGTTACATAGGCAAAGGCCTAGAAACGCACCCTCATGCATTGCTAATGGGATAAAAACTTGGTTGAACGCCAATGGAAGGCAATCTGGGAATATCTACCAAATTTAAAAATGCACAGGCATCAAACAGAAATGCATACTACATAGGTCAAAAGACTTATACGAGACCCGCTCTATTCAACATGGGAGCCTTGAGCCACATGTGGCTCTGGGGCATTTAAAATGCAGCTAGTCCAAGTTGAGATGTGCTGTAAGTATACACCAGATTTTCTTAGTATAAAAAATCGTAAAATAACTCCTTAATTTTTTTGTATATTGATGGTGTGTTGAAATTATATTATTTTTGATAGATTGGATTAAATAAATTTAAAAGTTAACTCCACCTGTTTCTATTTTTTAAAGTGTGTCGGCTAGACATTTTAAAATTATAAATGGCTTGCATTGGGCTCATATATTTTTTTATTGTGGTAAATTACACATAACATTAAACGGATCATTTTAGCTATTTCTAACTGTACAGTTCAAGTCCAGTGGCATTAAGCACATTCACAATGTTGTACAACCATCACCACTATCCCTCTCCAGAACTTGTTTGTATCATCCCAAACAGACACTCTGTACCCATTAAACACTAAGTCCCCATTTCCTCCCTCTCCCAGGCCCTGCTAACCACCATCCTGTCTCTGGTTATACTCAGTCTATCAAAAAGGCCTTGCTTCCCCTGCAAGGGAGGCTGGGAAATGTAGGCTTTCGCTCTTGCATGTTCAGGTAAGAAGAGGCACCCGGTGCCAGTCTGTGCCACACTTGCCCAGCCCCCTGCTGATGCCCATTTAGGCATTCACCTACTGTGTGCTCTGCCCAGCAGGGTGGCTCCGGGAAAGCAAAGACCTCAGGGACAGAGGCCCTAATTTCCCAGCTGTGGGACCACTCCCTTCTGCTCTCAGGACCTCTATTTTCTCACCTGTAAAATGAGAATGTAACAAAAATCTCTTCCTATGGATGTGGGGGCGATGAAGGTGCTCTAATTCATGAAAGCTCCAGATTTGCAAAGAAGTGAGTGACACTGGCCCTGCCCTCAAGAGCATCAAAGAATAAAGGAGATGAGAATTCAAGACGTGGCCCCAGGCCTGGGGAGACTACAGGGGTCGTATTAACAGGGAAGCGGACAGAGGAGCTGCCTCAGGAAAGGGCCTGTGGCCGAGCCTTGACAGATGATGAGCAGAATCGGAACAGGCCCAGGAGCTAGGGGATGGCATGTCAGGAGGGAAAACAACGTGTGCAGAGGTGTGGAGGCTTGAACACGTGTAGTATATTGAAGTGCCCCATGCCCCAGTACTTAAAGCAGAAATTCCCCAAGGGCGGATGTTGGCTGGGCTGGGAGCTGACGCACACTTACATGCTTGTTTCTTGGCAGGGTGAGTTTGAAAAAGAAAAAGAAAAAAGAATTTGAGATTGAAAACAGATTATTGGGGAGAAAAGTATTTCAGGCTTGAGACCGCCGTCTCTGCAGCCTCTGGCTCCCTTCCCACCCATTCCCCAGCCCTGATGCAAGGCTGGCTAGAGGAAGGTATTTCTCCTGGGGCTGTTCAAACTGAGGGCCTGGCTGGCAGGAGACCAAAGCCTACCCCATTCCCACCTGGGTGCCAACCTCTGCACAAAGGTTAAACATATCCACAGCCCAACAGCATGAGTTAGGCCAGGCTAATTTTTCCACTCTCCTGGAATTCTCCCCTTGAAATCTATTCTATTATTATCCTCATTTCCCAGATAAGTAAACTGGGGCTCAGAGAGGTTAACTGGCTTGCCCACAGCCACACAGCCAGCCAAGGGTGAATCTGACTGATTCTATTGCCTTTTTCTGGGGGAGAGGTTTAGGACAGCAAGGAAGAATGTTCCAGAGGAGATAAAGAGGCAGTGTGATGCAGTAGTTAAATGCTTGACTCAGGAAGCAGACTCTGGGGTTGTTTGTTACAGCAGCATGACCTATCCTGTATCCGGATGGATACAAAGCACAATAAACTAAGTTACAAGTCCTTTAAAATGTGAGGACTTACCATCTTCCTCTTAGAAGCAGCACTTGAAAATTTTTTTCCGCTGCTTTAGTTTTGGTAAAATACAGGTAACCTAAAAATTGCCACCTTAACATTTTTAAATGTACAGTTCACTGGCATTAGGTTCGTTCACATTGTTGTCTACTGTCATCGCCAACCATTCACAAAACACTTTTTATCCTACTAAAGTGAATCCCTGGACGCATGAAACAACCACTCTCCATTCTCCCTCCCCTCAGCCCCACGCAACCACCATTGGCCTTTCTGTCTCTATGAATCTGACCACCCTAGGTACTTCTTATAAGTGGAATCACACAGTATTTGTCCTTTTGTGCCTGGCTTATTTCACTTAGCATCAGTTGTAGCAGGTGTCAGCCTCCATCTGCAGGCTGAGTAATACTCCACTGTGTGGATATACCACATTCTGCTTGCCCATTCATCTGTCCATGGACATTGCAGTTGCTCCCACCTTTGAACATGTGAATATGCTGCCACGAACATGAGTGTGCAAATACCCAGAGCAGCTTTTCTAAATAAAGTTGTTGGGGAAAAGGCCCTAACCAAGAAGCTGGGAGACCAGGTCTCCAGGCAGGACCACTGCCTGGCTGTGTGGCTTTGGGCTTGTCACTTTCTGCATCTGATCAAATTTTCCTCCCTTTCCTTGCCTACTTTGAAGCAGCACCCTGAGACCCAGTGAGACCTGGGGTATGAATACTCTCAGCACAGAGTAGCTACGAGGGATTGTTATTGTTATTACTCAGTGGAGTGAGGGCAATGATTTCCTAAAGGCATGAGTCACAAAGGGTGAAATTCCAGGCATCAGGAGAGGCAGTTCTGGGCAGCAGACACCAGATTCCACACAGAGCGGTGACCCTGACCTTGAGCCCCCAAGGGAGCCAAACCCTCTCTGCTTGGCCACTGGCTATTGTGAGGAAGGAGTCAGTGAATGTTCAGCATCTGTCCTTAGGGTAGAACCTGCAGTCTCGCTGCTTCACACAATTGTCAAGGTGGCTCAGAAAGGGCCAGGCCCTTGCGCAGTGTCACTAGACAGAGAGCAGAAGCGGGGCTAGAATTTAAAACTCCAGACTCCCAGCCAGCCCTACACCACGTTGCTGCCCACGTGGTTCCCATTCTAGGAAAAGGGTATCAGAAGTGAGATCTGGAAGAGCACTGTGGATCAGGGGGAATTGGGGGACCCACGTAGCCTCAAGATAAAGTGGAACTTTCCTCTTCAGTGTCTCATGGAGAGTGACCTAGGAAACTGTCAACTTGCAGCCCTCTCTATACTTTCCCAAATCCCGAGACTTTTGGCGATGATAATAATTGCTCCTGTTAACTGATCCCTTTCTAAGTCGCAGGCTGAGAGCTATGCACTTCACATGCCTGGTCACATGTCAGCTCTCCTGTGAGTTAGGAGCCAGGTTACCCCATTCGAAAGCCCTAGGCCTCAATTCAGTGTCATTTTCAAGGTGGCAAAATGAAAGGAGGCCAGCCCTGGGTTGGAACTCAGCGCTGGCTGCCTGTGGGATCTGTCTACTGAGACAATACCCTGCTGCTTCATCTGAATCCTGTTACAATTGTGTGCAATAGACATTGAGGTGCTTGTAAATATTCTGCCTAGCAGGTAGAGGATTAAATGTCCAATTCAAGTAGAGTTTAGCACATTATCAGCAAACATGAGCTTAAAAATTCCTGACCATGGGAAAGCTGGGATGGCTCAGCGGGTTAAGCGCTCGCTTTGAAGCCCCGAGGACTGAGGATCGAATCCTGGCCCCGGCCCATGCGGACCCATATGCTGAACTGGGGTGTGCTCCCCTGTTGCGGAAATAAACTCGGGAGACGCAGAGATGACCCTAGCACCAGGAATGTCTTGAAAAATCAAGCTGAGCAGATGGCCAGCTCTCTTTGCTTAATCTTGCAAAGAGCTTTCCTCACTGCTGGCTTTTTATTTATATTCCATTAATACGAATACATACATGAAAACAATCATCAAAACATACAATCAAGAAAACACAGGAACAGGAGTATGTTCTGTTCCCATAAAAAACAAAATTAGAGAATTTAAGATTCCCTTTAAGCTTCATAAAAAGTTCTCCAGCATTCCATTAAACTTCAGCACATAATCCCCAGCATCCGTTCTTGCCTCTGCAAAAACTGCGCTTAGCATCCATCTAAGCTTCAGCCAAAGTTCCATGAGAATGCATCTCAGCTTCAGCTAAGATTCTCTGAGAATGAATGCCTCATTCTCAGACCCTGTTCCCCTAATCAGGAAGTACTTGTCCTTCCTTTCATATTTAGATAGCCCTTCTTCTTTCAGGTTCCTTGAGACTTGTTTACACTATCCTGTCACGAGGCTGACCATAAGCCATCCCTGTTTCCAGGGTGGCCGTCTCCTCCTACGTATCACTCAAATGTTCCAAGACTCAAGCCACCTAGTTTTTGACTTTCTCTAATTCCTTTTCCCTACAGTTCCTTGAGGCCTGTATACACAATCCTGTAACGAGACTGACCATAAGCCATCCCTGTTTTCAGGGTGGCGGTGTCCTGCGTATCAAGAGAGTGTTCCAAGACTCAAGTCACATAATTTTTAATCTTTCTCTACACTTCCCGAACGCGGTGAGGCCCCTAGTTCAGTAAAAAAAAAAAAAAAAACAAAACTTCCCTGGGGAAGCCGGGATGGCTCAGTGGGTTAAGCGCTCACTTTGCAGTGCTGGGGACCAGGGATCAAATCCCGGCCCTGGCCCGTACGGACCCATATGCTGAGCTGGGGAGCTCCCCCCCCCAGTTCAGTTCTCTCTCTGTCTCTGTCTCTGTCTCTCTCTGTATCTCTCTCTCTCTCTCTCTCTCTCTCTCTCTCTCTCTCTCTCTCTGTCAAAAATAAATAAATAAATAAAATTCCTGACCAGTCTCTGTGAGGTATGGGTAATATTAATGCATTCTGAGAAAGGGGAATCTGAGATTCAAGGAAGTGAAGGCCAAGGACATACAAATAATAAGAGACAGCCTGGTGAACCCAGGTCTAGATGAGCACCTACTATGTGCCAGGCATTGTGTCAGGTGCTTAGATACATTAAACCATTGGATTTGCACAGCACTCCTGCTTAGGAGGTGTTGCTGTTGTTATTCCTGTTGGACAGAGGAGACAACCACGGATCAGAGAGGTAAGACTTGCCTTAGGCAGGCTCAAGATGTCAGCATTTGCAGCCATTTCTGACAACATGGATGGACCTTGAAACCATTGTACTAAGCGAAATCAGTCAGACTGAAAAAAATCAAGAACCATGTGACTTAACCTACAGGTTGGGTAGAAAACTGAAAATAACAAAGAAACAAAAACTCATGGACACAGTCAATAGTTTAGTGGTTACCTGAGGGTA
>PVKE010048533.1:0-11543 GCA_004027555.1 Craseonycteris thonglongyai | reverse complement strand
TTGATTTTAAAAATTAGGAGATAATTCTCTCCTAAACAACTGTAAATTATAACAATTACTTTAATGAGAATTAAAATCATGTCATCTACAATAGGCATTTACAATGATTATTTTTTGACACGAACTACAAACCAACCCTGACATATAAAGATAACTAATAGTAAGCAAGATTAAAATTCATAGCTCATTTTGTTAGGCAAAAATCCTATCATGTCACAAATATTAATATAACAAATGTTCAATATTTTATGATTTAGATTTATATCTTCAAGTAAATGATTATTTCATTGGTAATATCTGTGTAATGAATTTATATATGTATATATTAGTTTGTAAGTAATACACAAATACATTATAATTATATGAGTTGAAATTTAAGAGAGTTCTTTAGGAATTTTGGAAGTTTCTCTTTCTTAAAAAAAAATCTTTATATGATCAATGACTTTTGTTATGTCAGCACCAAACATGCTTGCAAAGATTAGCAATTTCATGTTCTCTATTATTTTTTTTTTAAGATTTATTTTATTGTTTTTTGACAGAGACAGAGAGAGGCAGAGGCAGAGAAAGACAGAGAGAAAGGGGAGGGCCCAGAGCAGTCTCCATAGTTGTACAACATCAGTTTTCGACATGGTTTCATTCCACACAGGTGGGTGGGGCTGCATAGGACAGGAACTGGGCTGGGGGCCTCCTGCATGAGAAGCATGCCCCCTCGAGCCAGGGGCTGAACCAGGAGGTGATAAAATAAAACAAAAGCCTTCCCATGTGGGACGCTTCCCATGCAGACACATATGCTGAACTGAAGGTACACAGTTGTAACTGAATGTGCCATTAAAATATAAGTTTCAAAAATAAACTTAAAGTACCATGAATAAAATAAAAAGGAAATGTATTAGAACTATATTCATTTCAAGCATTCAGTAAAGCTCCAAGTAGCACAGATTAAGATTTCATGTTTTATGGTACATTTGAAAAGTTAGGACTTTGAATATTTACAAAGAACATGCATCAGATCTTAGATACTTAGCTGTTGAGGTTTGAATTTTTTTTACTTACCCGTGAAATTATATTAAAAACTTGCAGAAAAAAATCACAATATACACCAACTGATAGATACTGAAGAGCTCCTTACATTTCTTATAGTTGGAACAGTTTAACTCTCAGAAATATAAATATCTCCTTCGATTTCTCCCAAAGTGAATTTCCAAGTGTTATTTTTTTTCTGTCACCCACCACACTCAGACTCTCTTCTAAAACACTGCATTAATTAACATAGATTCTGAAAGAATTGAGGTTGAAGCACCATCAAATTTCCTTCCTTTTATCTTGCCAGAAATTGAATTTCTTATCATTCCTTTCAACTTGTTTACTATCTACATTTTAATAATTTGCACAAGTATGAGTATTTGCAGTGTTCTATTAAAATTAAATGAAGGAATATACTGCAAGTTCACAGTCCAATAAAGGATAGAGAATATAGCCATTTAATGGTTAAGAGAGACTTAGATAAACTTTAAAATATATGCAGAGACTATTCTTGAAACACATTTCAGTAGTAGTTGACCAGTATCAGAATTTAAAGTAGACTACTTAAGGAAAGAGATATCAGTGAAACAAGCATTTGTCACAACAGTTTCTGGGAGTGCTTTACACTGTAAAAAACAGAATAAAACAAAGAAGTAAATTATAAAGATTTTCCACTGTGTGACATGACAATTACGTCACCTGGTTTCTCTCCTAGGTTAGAGTGGGCTGCATCTCAATTTTCAGTACTAATTTTTTTTTTTATCAAGTTCACAGAAAAATGAAATGTTTTATAATTAGGGGACATGTCCTCTTTATTATTATTATTATTATTATTATTTCTTTTTGAACTATAGCTTGCATTACTCTTCATGCTGAGGATTTTCTAGTTCATATTCTCTAAACAGATTTCTTTTTTTCTCTGAGCTCATGATTTAAAGATACAAGGAGTCACTTGGTAGTTCTGCTATAAACACACCAATTTCCTTTCATCTTTCTCATTTCCAATAAAAGATACCATTATCTAGTTCATTACTATTGTCAAGATGGCAGAAATGAAGTTTGATTCTTCTTTTGCCACAACTCAGTGCTAAATCCATCGGTAAAGTCCTGTTTTCACAGCCTCCACATTAATTCTTAAAGGCTTCCATCTCCACTGTGCCTGCTATGGTCCAAACCACAAACACCAGCGTCTATTCTTGCAACAGTGTCCTAAAGTGACATTTTTGTCTCACTCCAGCCTTTTTTTCTCCACAGTTTTATCAGGAACATCAATCAAAACTACTTCTGCAAGGGCTATTTATTTTTTTGTATGGTCACTGGTCTCTGTTCTGTTATCCTTGGAGTCAGAGATTCTCTTGAATGCCTGGTATAATGAGGAAAGAGAGAGCTAGAGAGGAAAACTGTTCTGTCTGTAAATTCTCTCTAATTCATTATAACCTGAGGAGATGGAAACAATGACCATTTCCAGCACTGGCCTTTCACTGAACTACTAGGGAGACCAACACACACAGCCTTGATTCTTGGAGGATTAGGTCCTTATCATCTAACTCAGCAACTCACACCAAGAATGGAGGCCAGCGGCTTCACTGCTACCTGCCACCATGGATCTGGGGCCTGGAACCTGGAGAATGGCAGCTGCTACACTAAACACTGAAGTTAACTAAAATTTACCAGTCTTTGTCTTCATCAAAAAGAAAATATTTTCTAGATGCTGCAGGCATTTGAATAAATGCCAGTGTTCCAAAATAGTTGACTGTGATAATTCTTGCCAACTAATTTGTTGCTTCCACAGAGGAAGTGCTTTCTAGACCCTTCTACTTTGCCATCATCAATTTGGTATTTTCCAGTATTTATGTAATACTTTCATTAATATGTGATAATAGAATAGTAATATTATTTGATATTTTATAAAAAATACTAGTTTTAAAATAAATAGGCTTATTTCTAAATTGACAATGCATAAATATGAACATAAAACAACAAATAGCCAAATGGTATTAACAACTATATATTTTTCAACTTAAGAAGAACTAGTTCTCAAATCTGTTTTTCAACATTAAAGTGCTAAAAACTATTGTTTATAGTCTTTATAAATATTTTTGAAGCTGTGAAAAATAGATAATTATATTTTCTCATATACTTCTTCCCTCATTAATTCTGATTTTCAAATCTGTTATTAAATCACTATTTAAATATTTTCAACTTTTTATTATATTTTTATAATTATAAACAAAGTAAATTTCACTTTCATATTGAAATAGAAACTCACCCTTACACCCAACTACTACTGTTCTGTTTGTTTCATCACTTTTGTTGCTATGTTTAGTACTAAATTTTTTTTTGTAAGATTTCATGCATAATCCACTTACCAGAATCTTTAATTTTTTTTACAACGTGTGGCTGTTGCCAATAGAAATGGGTCCCTGGCTGGGAATAGAATGCAAGTATATGCAAAATCTTCTTGAGGTTAAGACTGTGGATATTGCTTTAACTTTATCTGCCTTTAAAAGTGGTTATAGAAGAGCAAAAAACAAGTATGGTTCTCTCTACTTTAGGTAGCTTACTTTTCTCATTTACTTTTGAAGACAGAAAAAAAGACTATCTTGAACATTACTAGTACAAGGAGGATATATTTCAATATCCTTTTTTTTCCTTTCTTTCAATTTTCTCCTTACAATAAGATATAAACTTTGATCTGAATTTTAATTCTCTCATTTGAGTTTCCAATGAAATCTTTCTCATTTTAAATATTTATTTATTTATTTTTGATGAGAGAGAGAGAGAGAGAGAGAGAGAGAGAAAGAGAGAGAGAGAGAGATACAGAGACAGAGAGAGAACTGAACTGGGGGAGCTCCCAGTTCAGCACGGGTCAGGGCCAGGATTCGATCCTTGGTCCCCGGCACTGCAAAGTGAGCGCTTAACCCACTGAGCCTTCCTGGCTTCCCCAATCTTTCTCATTTTAGCTGAGTATAAATTTTCTGATCTATTTGTTTATGCTCTACTTCAAAAGGAAATACATATTTGTTGATTTGTCCTTATGATTCTCTCAAACATTTTGTATCTTCTCTTATTATTTAAGTTTTAGTTATGTTCTTCTCTACAATCTTTATGACTATCTCAAATCTGTCTTTCTTGCCTATGATTTGGTTTCCAGCACGGGACTTACTCTCTCTTCTTATTTATATTACTACACAGGGATAGTGCTGTTTATTTATTTATTTATTTTAGTGTTTGAAAGAAGGTGAGAAAGAGAGAGAGAAAGAGAAAGACAGAAGGAGGAAAGGTCCAGAGCAGTCTCCATAGTTGTACATCATGTGTTGTGACATGGTTTCATTCCATATAAGTGGATGTGGGCTGTGCAGAGTGGGAACCAAACAGGGACGCCTCCTGCATGGAAGGTGAGAACTTTCACTGCAGTTACCAGTTGTGCAGCAGTTCACCATATGGGTTTTTGCGCAGGCTGGGGCTGGGAATCCAACCCCAGACCTCATGATTGTAAGGCAAACACTATACCTGTTGAGCTATCCCAGCATCCCCAAGATAGTATTGTTTTTTAAAAATTTTATCTTATGGTTTTTGACAGAGACAGAAAGAGACAGAGACAGAGAGAGAGAGACAGAGAGAAGGGAGAGGGCCCAGAGCAGTCTCCATAGTTGTCTGTCATCAGTTTTGACATGGTTTCCTTCTACACAGGTAAGTAGGAGCCGTGCAGGGTGGGAATGGGGATGGGGTCTCCTGCATGAGAGGCATGCCCCTGCAAGCCAGGGGCCAAACTGGGGGGGAGGGCAAAAACCGAACTGGGGACCTTCCTCATGGGAACCACACCCCAGTTCAGCATATGGGTCTGTATAGGACAGGGCCAGGATTTGATTCTCAGTCCCTGGGGCTGCAAAGCAAGTGCTTAACCCACTGAGCCATCCTGGCTTCCCTGTGCTGCTTTTTAAAACCATTTTATTAGCATAAAATCTGTTTATTTTAATGTATCATATTTAGTAAAACACATTATTATTTAACATTTTTAATGCATGCACATTTTATTAAGCTACGCTACTATACAAAACTATGAGAAAATATTTTCTATTATTTGCTTGGATTTTATTTCCCTTTGATCAGACTTTGCTTTTCTATGTGTGATTGTTAATTCTGTGTATCAATTTGCTGAGGCTATGTGTGGTATGCAGTTTTTGGTCAAATACCAATCTAGATGTTGCTCTGAAGATATTTTATAGACGTGATTAACATTTAAATTAGCCAACTTTGTATAAATGAGACCATTCTTCCTAGTGTGAGTGGGTCCCTTTCTATCAGTGAGGACCTTAAAAAAAAACAATAAAGTTCACTGAGGAAGAAATTCTGCCTCTAGATTGAGTTCAAATTCTGAATTGCAACATCAACCCTTTCATGAGTCTCCAGCCTCACAAGTGCCCTTCAGATTTCTGACTTGCAGTTTCTACAATCACATGAGCTAATTATTTAAATTAATCTCTCTCTCTCTGTCTTTCTCTTGTCTCTCTCTCTCTCTATATATATATATATATATAAACATCTATATATTAACATATATTTATAAAGAGAGACAGAGGCAGATATATATATGTGTGTGTGTGTATAGATACACACATTTACATGTACATATACATATAGATACTGTACACATATGAATATACAAGGGCTGTCTGAAAAGTATCCAGCCATACAATCATTGTTATATCGACAATGGTTGGATTTTTTTTGGACAACCCTCATACATAATATGTATGGGTGTTTATATTTGTGTTTGTATTTATATAAGGGTATACATATGTATACACATGTTCTATTAGTTTTGTTTTTCTGGAGAAACTTGACTAATACAACACCTATCTTTCTCTCCTCTTTTTTCATTTTCCTTTTCTCTATTGCATAATGTAAACATTATAAAATTACTCAGCCTAAGTAATTTAACATTTTATTTATTTATTGAGTCATTGATTGTTTAAAATTGTGTTTAAAATGTTTTTTTAATATGTTGAGATTTTTTATATATACTTTATTGTTATCTAATTTAATTCCACAAAGTCAGATAAGTCCATATTATACTACCAAATTTATTAAAATTGGCTTTATGGCTCAGCATATGGTCTACCTTGGAAAATATTATAATATTATATACACTTGAAAAGACTATTTATAGTCCTATATATATTAATTAAATCAAAGGGATTGATAGTATTGACATTGTTTCAATTAAATGAGTATTTGCATATGTTTTTCTAATTGTTCTGTTAATTGCTTAGAGGAGATATTATTCGCAAATAAATTTTTGGTTATTATGATTTCATACTAGTAAGTCTTAAAATCAGGTAGTATAAATCTTCCAAAATATGATTAAAAATAAATTATTTTAGCTATTTTAAGGAATTTCCAGGTATATGAGGGCTGCTCAGAAGGTATCCAGCCATGTAATATAAAAAATAGAGGCATTTTCCATATAGCCATTGCATACATATTTCAGAATTAGATTGTGAATTTATACAAAAGAAAAAAAAAAAGCCTTCTCTTATTGTAATTCAATTGAATTTCTAGATCCGTATGAGAAAAGTTGACTTTTTAATAATATTGAGTCTTATGTTTTATAATTTCAGTATATCTCTTTATGTATTTATTCAGCTTTCAGTACATGAATTGGCATATCTTTTCTAAATTTATATCTAAATATGTCACATTTTATACTATTTTAAATGTTTATTTAAATTTCTAATGTTGATATAATATATAGAAATATATTTGATAATTTAAGTATATCATATATTTTATGATCTTACTAAACTAATTTATTAGTTTCAGTAACTCTTTTTCAGAGTGCTAAGAATTTTTCTTATAGGTGTTTAATTGTTTACAAGTAAAGGCTATTTTTTAAAATTTCTAATTAATTTTTTTTCTGTAAAATTGGTTATTACATCCAGTAAAATGAGAAATGCATATTCCTGAACTGTTATTGATCTTATGAGAAAAAACATTCATTTTTTTTTTATCATTAAGTATGATAGTAGTCAGATTTTTAGAGATTCCCTTCATCTGTTTTTTTCTCTGCTACAAGTTTACAAATAGTCTTTTTTAAATGAAGAGTCAGTTGTGTATTTTATTTCTTATTTTGTATTTATTGAAATGATCATAGGTTTTTACTTTCTTAGTCTATTAATATGGTGCATCAATTTGGTTGGTATCCCTATAAGATGAAATTCATTTTGTCATAATTGATTATCTTTTTAATATTTCTCTGGATTTGATTTGATAAAAAGTTATATTTTTACATTCAGTTTGTTGCAATTCTATTAGGAAGTTTACTCTATATCGATGAGATATTGATCTGTAGTTTTTTTGTTGTTGTTTTTCTTACATTGATTCTGTTGATTTTGTTATCAAAGTAATACAGGATTTATCAAGTAAGGTAAGACAATTCTCTCCTATTTTATTTCTAGAAGAAATTGTGAGAAATTGGAATCATCATTTTTTCAGAAGTGTGATAATATTCACTAGTGAAGACATCTGGCTTGGGGTTTCCTTTAACAGAATGTTTTTTGTTTCTTTGTGTTTTTTTTAAAGATTTATTTTTATTGTTTTTGGCAGAGAGAGAGAGACAGATACAGAGACAGAGAGATGGAGGAGGGCCCAGAACAGTCTCCATAGTTGCATCATTGGTTTTTCCACATAGTTTCATTCCACACGTGGGAGCGGGGCTGCACAGGGCAGGAACTGGGCCGGGGTCTCACCCAGCAAGAACTGAACTGGGGGCACTCCCCAGTTCAGCATATGGGTCTGCACAGGGCGGGGCTGGGATTCTATCCACGGTCTCCGGGACTGCAAAGTGAGTGCTTAACCCACTGAGCAATCCCGGCTTCCCCTAACGGAATGTTTTTAACAGATTAAGTTTCCTAAATGTATGAGGCGGGGTTCTCAAAACACTGGAATTATCTTCTGGAGGACAGGCCCCTTGTAGTTCAGATTTTCCCTGAGTATCCCAGGAACCCAACTGTATCAGTATACCAGCTGACAATGTGGTGAGAGGCTAAATTCAGTGTCAGTGAAGTTTTTTGGAGATTCAACATTTTTTCTACATTTCATGATGGATGATTTACAAGAAGAAAGCACAGCAGGACAAAGCACCTGCTCACAACCCTGAGTGTTCACATGCCTCGCCCTCCCTATTTACCCAATTTTACCTCAAGCAATTTTCTTTTGCTTCCTCAGATAAAAAACGTCCTCAATGGAAAATGTTTTGCCCAAGTGGAAGAGGTGAAACAAAAATTGGCAGAAGCAATAAAAAGCATCAAAATTAAGAAGTTTAAAAACTGTTCTGAGAAGTGGGAAAAGTGTCTCAATAGATGTATTGCACCAAATAGAGAGTATTTTGACAGGGACTGAAGTTTAAACATGTAAGAATAAATACACAATATTTTATAAATAAATTCTGTTTTTGGGGGGTGCCCCCTCATATTTAGGGATAGTTTGATTATTTTTTCTGAGTGTTTTGGCATTTTCATCAGTTTGTCCACTTACATTAAGTTAGCAAATATGTTGGCATAATATTATTAATAATATTCCTTTATTGTTCTTTTAATGTCAATATTTATAATTATGTCACCACTTTGTTTCTGATATTGAAACAAAAAATTTCCTTATGTAGGCAGTTCTTCCAGTATAGTATGTTAAGGGGAGGAGAGTTGGTATAAAGATTCTAGGTGTGTTTTTTCTAACACGTTTTTATTTTTTACTCCCAAGCAAACTGTCCTTCCCCATCCCACAGGAGATAAGGGGAAAAAAGAAGACACAATTAATATTTAATAGGGTTTCAAAGAAAAAATAATAATTTTATTTTATTCTTGTAAGATTACTTTTCATTCATGTACGACAGAAAAATGAATTACTGGAATAAAGATAATATTTGATATAAATAAAAAATTATTTAGTCAGTTTACTATATCATAAAATATAGAAAATCAAGCATAAAATTTTGGATAAGGGGAATCTCCAAGCAGTGAATTAAATTACATAGTGATATATTCAAGAACTCATAGAACGGTAGATTTTGGAGAGACTTTTGAAATTGCATCATTTCAAAGATTGAGAAACTTTTACTATGTGCTCAATATATTTTGGTGGATAATTTGAATTTTTACAGTTTATAAGCACGCTTATTTTATTTCTTTAATAATAAAGAATAGATAAATTAACAGAAAATTGTGGCTACTCTTTAAGGAACATTTTTTTATTTTAGGTTTACTTTATTTTTAATGGTAGTGGTCAAAGAAGAACTCAGATAAAGTTGGCTATTTTACTAGCCCATAGAAATAATTTACTGTCTGAAAATCCTTTATCTATAAATGTAGTCGTGAACATTTTGAGATCAACATATATATAATATCTTATTTAAGGCAAAATTATATAAGTAATTATGTTCAAGATTGAAAATGGAGAATTAAATAAAATCCAGAAAATATGATTGAATAATTTATTAAATAAATTGTAGATTACATATACACTCAAAAATTCTTTAAGAATTTACTTAATTTTTTTAAAAATATTTATTTTATTGATTTTTGACAGACAGAGAGAAAGAGAGAGAGACAGAGAGAAGGGGGAGGGCCCAGAGCAGTCTCCATAGTTGATATTAGTTTTCCATATAGTTTCACTTCACAGGTAGGCACAGGGCTGCAACAGGGCAGGAACTGGGCGGGGAGCCTCCCACATAGACCCTGGCAAGAACTGAACTGGGGGCACACCCCAGTTCAGCATGTGGGTCCGCATGGGCCAGGACCAGGATTCAATCCTCGGTCCCCGGGGCTTCAAAGCAAGCACTTAACCCGCTGAGCCATCCCAGCTTTCCCATGGATTTACTTAAATTTGAACTGGAAATAAAATGGAGGAAACATTATTGTTTTAAAATATAAAAACAAATGATTCCAGGTAATTATTCTCTTACATATGGGCTGGTTTTTATGACATCACACAATTAACTTAAACAAACAAACAAACAACACAACCAGAGATAAAATTTTGCTACTGATTACAATTATATATAAATATGGATATGGTTATAGATTTATGGATATATAGATACAGATATAATTTTCAGATTCCTCAAATCTCTAAAACAGGGAACTTTATTACATCACATAACTTTTTCTAAACATGTGACAATGTTTATGGAAATTTTAACACATCATCTGACTGAGTATCCTGAGAAACAATCCAAGCCTGAAGCTTTATTCTCTTATTTTCTATAGAAATAGTATCGTACTTCATACTGTGCTGTTTCTAACCATCCATAACTTTTTAACCAAGAATCCATGAACACTTACTATGTTTTAAATAATGTTATGTGTGTGTGTGTGTGTTTTTTTCTCAGAACTCTTATTTATGGTACTATTATAGAATACAGTCTTCTACTTCTCTTATTGAAAGCAGCACAAATCTTTGAACCAAACTGATTATAGCTATTGTGTTACCATTTGCCCTTATATTAGATTTCAACCAAATTCAATTACACAGCGTGCTTCTTGCTGCAGTAGGATGAATGGCAGCACAAAGATGAATGAATATAACTGCAGCAATTGATTGATTCCCCAAATGCCTGCAATTTAATTAAAGCATCTAGGAATAAAATGAAGTATAGTACTCATTTGCAACTACTGGTAAATTTTTAAATTAACTGAAAATTTTATTAAATACCATTGAATTGATTTGGGGGTATTTGAAAATGCTAAACAAATGATATATATATAGAGAGAGAACTAATTTTTTTCTTAAATTGATACTTAAAAATAATATTTCTCCTAACTACTTACATTTGTAATATTTATAATGTTTATTTGTTAAAAATAATAAAGTGTGCATAATGGTAATGAGCTTATAAAGATAATTCACAGGAATAAATGGCACAATGTATAAATTGGAAATAAATACATATTTTAATAAAAGTTGACATTGCATTAATGGATCTACTGCTGACAATTAAAATTATAAGAAGTATTATGTTAAAATGTATATAGGTTTTAATTAAAATTATTTATTATTAGCAATGTTTTATATAATTTGATTAAGGCATAGCATGATTATGTAAATACAATTCTTCAGTATTTCAGGGATTAATTTGCACAATTGTGGAATTCTGAAGATTTCCATAAAGATTAATGTGAATATCTATTACAAAGTAATAACTGAACCTTTAAAGTGTGTGTTAGACATCTAATCCACTAAAGATAACCACAAGTTGGGGAAGCCGGGATGGCTCAGTGGGTTAAGCACTCACTGTAAAGCCCCAGGGTCTGAGGATTGAATCTTGGCCCCGGCTTGTGCAGACCCATATACTGAACTGGGGAGTTCCCCCAGTTCAGTTCTCACTGGGGTGAGACCCCGACCCAGTTCCTGCCCTGTGCAGCCCTGCGCCCACCTGTGGAATGAAACTATGTGGAAAAACCAATGATGTGCAACTATGGAGACTGTTCTGGGCCCTCCCCCTTCTCTCTGTCTCTGTCTCT
>PVKE010048532.1:0-11551 GCA_004027555.1 Craseonycteris thonglongyai | reverse complement strand
TCTCTCTCTCTCTCTCTCTCTCTCTCTCTCTCTCTCTCTCTCTCTCTCTCATCACACAAACACTCACACAATTTGGTCATGTTATCTCAAAAAGTAAAGCCCTCCAACATTGCTAAAACCTCATTCACAGAAAACTCAGCTTCATTGTAAATACATGAAGCTATTTTTTTAATGCTAGAAGTGTGGTTGTGAGTTCTTAAAAAGTCTACAAAAGGAGATTAAATAACCATACTTAGGCAGTTTCTTATGAAGCATGTCAAAGCTGCATAGTTTTAAAACCTCAGAAGAAAGTTGAGCCTTCTGAACATTTATAAGCCACCAGTGAATTATCAGGCTCCCAAACACCACAGAATTTCCTGGCGGTCTGGTGAGTTGCCATAGCCTACACAATTCCAACCCCAAACATACTTGGTACTGGAAAATCTGTGATTCTCATCACACTCTCCCCTTGCATGCCCCAGGACCACAGTCTGGTTAGAATGAAAATATTGAACATTTTGTAGTGTTTTTAATACCACTCTGCCTCCTCCTTCAGTTCTACCATCAGCATGACGCTCCCCTGGGCAGACCAGACTCCCTTTAAGTAGAAATTTGAAAAGAAACCTGCAGTGAAATATTTCTACCCCCTGGTTCAGATTAGCGTAGTAAGTGCAATACACCTTTTAGCTCGCAGCAACTTTGAATCTATTGTATTATTGGGCCTAAGGGAAACACACTAATTTTTAACAAGCGCAGCTGCACTTGCCACATAGAGCCCTTTGCCTTAACCATAAACACAAATTAACTTTTAGCCAACTACAAAGTTTCTAACCCAGTGTTTCCTGCCACATGCTGGCTGAAAATCTCATACCCAGCCATTGTCTTTGATTCATTCTTTTGCCTCATGTGTTCACTGCTAACATTTTACTCATTGTCTTTCCCAATACTATCAAACCCTATTTTTTACTTCTTTAAAAAATGGCCCACTAAATGAAAAGAATAGTTTATAAAATGCCATTTCTTATAGATACAGATATGATTATAATAGTAATAATTGCTCCGAAATATTTGAGATGTACTATTGAGGCCTCAAATGATTTTATTTATACTCAAACAACCAATTAGCTTTTGTTATTCTCATTTGGAAGATAGGATAACTAAAGATTGTAGTAGTTAAGTAACTTAGATTTAAAATCACATGTCTATGGGATGCCAGGATATCTCAATTGGTTGAGTGCTTGCCTTGCAACTGTAAAGTCTGGGGATCAAATCCTGGCCCCAGGCAGTGCAAACCCATATATTGAACTACAGTGCAACTGGTGACCACCAGGATGGCAGTGAGAGTTCTCACCTCCCACGCGGGAGGCCCCTGGTTGGGTTCCCGCCCCACTTAACCCACATCTACCTGTATGGAATGAAACCATGTCACAACTAATATGCAACTATGGAGACTGCTCTGATCTCTCTCTCTCCTCTCAAACAATAAAATAAATATTTTAAAAATAAAGTAGCATTTCTATTAAATAGTGGGGCCAGAATTTAGTCCCAATTATTTTGATTATATTTGTCCATCTTCTATTTCTTGCTATAAACCTATATTGTAATTGTTATTAAAATCCTTATACAAATGAAGAAACTGAAGCTAGACAGTTAAATAACTTACCCAATATATAAAAATGCCACAGGTACAGAAAAATTGTATATCTCCAGAACATTCTTCTCTAATATCTGTGCTTTGGCATCTCCATCTGTTAACCAGAAGCAACATTTACTATTGACACGAAATCAGTCATTGAGTCAATTCCACCCCTTTAATCCCACTTAAATTCACCTATTTTTTCCCTATAAACACTAGGCAGTATTTCCTCTCAGGGCACTGTCATTTCTCACCAAGATTACAGCAGCCTCCCAACTAGTCATTATGCTCCAGTCTTAAGTCTTGTTCAGTAGCCAGTATGATTTTTCTTAAGATAAATCATGACTGCGATACTCATTGATCCCTATTGATTTTTAGGTAAAATCCAATCTTCTTGGCTTCTAAGCACATGAGGTCTTACATGGTCTACTTTTCACTTAAGCCTTCAGCTCATCCTTTATTTTCTTCTTGCGTCTAGACTCTAGCCACATGGTATGACCTGGAATTCCCAAAACTCACAAAGTCCTCTTTTTCTCACCTCTTTTTTTCTGTGAATGCTCTTCTCCGGCCCCATCTTCTTTGCCTAACCAGACTGGTTCATACTTCAGGTGGGAGCTAGAGTATCATCTTCTCCTAGGAGCGTCCCTGGCCCATCACTTAGCTCTTCAGTGCCTTCTCCTCTATTGGCCATTTGAAAGTCCTCTGTCCTGAAGACTTCTGGGCCCTTTTCCAGAACTTATATGAGTTGACCTCCTTGGTAGCTACTCAAAATAATATTAATAACCCTAATTTTCTTGACCTTCAAAGAAGAATACATATATTTAATGAAAGTGAAAAAATTAGAGTGTCCTAGTTATCTTTGCCACAATTATGGAGCCATTTATAGGTGCAAATTTTCCATCCTACCAGAATCCACCTAGAGATGGAGTCAGATGTTGGTTAAGCCTCTGCTGGTTTAACAACATTCATTCAGTCCATCAATCAATAAATATTTATTGATCATCTACCATGTGTTATGTTTTATTTAGATATTTTATTGTTTTTGAGAGAAGGTAAAGGAGAGAGTAAGAGAGAGAGAGAGAGAGAAAGAGAGAGAGAAGGGGGAGGGCCTAGAGCAATCTTCATTGTTGTACATCATTAGTTGTGACATGGTTTCACTGCACACAGGTGGATGTGGGTCATGTGGGGTGGGACCCGAACCGGGGGCCTCCCACACGGGAGGCGAGAACTTTTGCCTCCAAGCCATTCTGGTGGTACTGCAGATGGGGTCGCACAGGCCAGGGCTGGGAATCAAACACCAGACCTCACGATGGCAAGGCAAGCTCTCAACTGCTGAGCTACCCCAGCCTCCCCATTGTGTTCTATTTTAGTCTCTCAGAGCATATAGCAGTAAACAAAACAAAAGTCCTTACCCTCAAAAACTTACATTCTCTTAGAGGATACATTGAATAAACTGAATGAGTAAAATGAATAGCCTCTTCTAAGGCAATAAATACTGTGGAGAAAAATAGAGCAGACTTACATTGATCTTAATTACCCAGACAGATAAAGGCCATTAAATGATTCTCCCAGAAATGGGAATTAGTAGTCAAAATGGTCATTGTTCTTCACCCCTTGGCTAGTGAGGATTAGTGGTATGATAACCCAATTTTGGCTGGGCTTCAGCACCTTCAGAAAAATGGAAGTATGGAATAAACAGGTGGGCATTCCACAAACATATCAGTGGTACAGACTTAAAAACGGTAGCAGTCTGAGATTAATTGCACATGTGCATATGCGTGTGCACACACACACACGCACACACACACACACACCCCTAACAAAGGAGGTTATTTGGTATAAGACTACGTGCGATCGAACTCTATTTTTATCTAGTGGTTCTAGGAACAGGGCCTATTTCACTGGCAAGTGGATGACAGACTTAACAAGGTCACAAGGCACTGTACATGTGCCCTGGTGGGTGTTCAGAAATAGGACGCTAAGCTTTACATATGATTGTGCCTCTGAACATTGACAAGGCCGGAATTAAGAGATTGACCACTGGTGAATTCATCCTCTGAATCCCCGTAGCTTGCTAAGCTTTGAGAACTAGCACTTTTCAATCCATATTAAAATAATCTTGTTTACTTTGGAACTATGAAAATATTTCAAAAAATACTGTATATGCCATGAAGCTTTAAATGCTAAAGGAATTTGTCTGTTCCTTCTTCCTAAGGAAGACCCTTCCTGCTTACTTCTTTGGCTAAGTCAGGAACATTTCCTATAACATGTAGGTATATTCCACACTATATCATGATCGCCTGTTTCCTGTCAGTAACTCAATCCCATCCATTTGTTAAACTAGACTTCTTTAAGGGCAGTGTCATTCATTGCTGAAATCCTAGCATCTAGCCAAGTGCAGGCACCTAGTAAGAAATACATGAAGAAAGAAAGAAAAATGGGTATCTACCAAAGTAGGGAATTCATATCATAGAGTCAGAAAACATTGGATCTGAAGAAGGTTGACAGATGATTCAACCCTATAATTTGATTTTAATAGATGAGAAATTGAGGGTGTCACAGAAGTACAAGGACTTACCCCAAGTCAGCATAGGAAACCTAATATTAGGGAGAAAAATGGTGCTGTTCAGAAAAACTCCAGCCATCAGTGCCTCTGTTTTTTATATTACATGGCTGGATACTTTCTGGACAGTCCTCGTACCTGCTATATTATTTCTTCCTCTGGTAGGAAATTTCTGATTATGATATATACTAATAAAACATATCCTCTTTTGAACAAAAATAAAATAGTTAATTGTATTGTAGGATACATTTTAGATGAAAATTAACTACTTCCACAGTATTTTTTATATGTGATTTGGATCCTACTTCAACCTAAAACAGATGCTTGAAATAAAAAATTCCTATAAATATTTAGCAAGTACAACCTACCATAGCCAAAACTGGCCATTCTGAGAGAAACTTTTATTTTCTTTGTCCCTTCTCTAAGAAATCATGGGACATCAGATATGCCTCTAGAACTGAAAGCACCAAGAATGGAAACAGAATATATTCCTCCTTTATTTGCACTGGAATGTTTGTTCTGTTCTCTTGTAGATATTAGACTTTTGAATTTCTCTCTCTCTCTCTCTCTCTCTGTGTGTGTGTGTGTGTGTGTGTGTGTGTGTGTGTATGGTTATATATATAAAATTCTCTCTCTCAATATATATATATATATTGTGACCTCATATCATCATTATTTCAGAAAAGCAAAATTTGAGGTAAAAACATTCCCTCAAACTCTAGCCTGGTTATCTACATAACAGCATGCCAATCTCAGCTTAGCTGTTTAAACTTTTAAATTTTTTTTCAATATATTTGCTATGACCTTTGATCAATGTTGATAATCTTCTGACCTAACTTCTATAAATATAGCTTTCCTTTAAAGATATTTTGGTTGTTTGGTCCTGTTCATTTAGATTTCTTTTTCTTATTTCCTATTTAAGGCTTGCAGATACATTCATGCCTTGAAAATCCAAGGTTAAAAAAATGCTAATTATTCACCTGACATGCTGTGTTATCTACATTTTGCCTGGCAACTTCCAGCCATCACCCTGGTCTTGGTTTAACTATTACTTCCTCAAAGATACTGTCTCTGACCATCCAATCTAGGTTACCCAGCCCATTTGTTATTCTCTCCCATAGTACTTGTGGATTTATTTGTATTGGCTTCTCTTTTCCATGCCTGCTTCTAACCATTAAATGTTAAAATTTAGGAGAGAAGGTATCATCCTTATTTTATTCACCAGTGACTAGCATTTAGCACAGTACCTTATATTTAGTAGGTTCTCAATATATTAAGGAGTACATTAAAAGAAAAAAATATTTTTGTTAAGTATTATGTACTGAAAATTTATTCTAGTTTTTAAAAATGTACTACTATTGTGGTGTTCACTATAAGCAGTATTTGTGTTTAGAAATCATTTTCCGCTAGGATAGTGAGAAGAATACAATAGTCAAATAATGTTATCGTGTTTCCTGTGTTCTTTTCTAGACACCTGTCTATCACCCACCCACCTCTGCCTTACATGGCAGAATTCTGTAAACACAAATACAAAGCCACGAAACCTCAGACATGCTATCACCTTGGTGAAACTGTGCTGCCCACAGCAGTTATCCACCATTTTTAAAACAAGACACTCAGCATAGGAGAAACATGTGCCTAAGATCTCAGAAAATCTCCTTCGGCCATTTAACTAACAGTCTCAACCAAAGCTAAAGCCAGGACAGAGGCAGTTCATGTCCTGCTTTTGATACACATAAGCATCCAGGATGAGGAAAGGATTGGAAAGCTTCATGTGAGACATCAAAATTGATACGTACAAAAGAATTATCTTCTGTCATCTTTTTGTCTATTGATTCTTTTCCCTCAGACCTACTCCTTCTTCCTGCCTATGCGTATGTGGCCCAGTGTGGACACGTCTGAGTCACCTTTCTATCTGCATGCTTGAGTCCCCCACCTCATACCTGCTCTGCTACGTGTGAATGTGGTTCATCATTGCAATCCCAGTGCCTCAGTACTTGACTGAGAGTAGACAGTTGACAAATATTAGCTGAATATAACTAAACTTTTATGGGGACCAAGAATAGAGTGTACTAAATCCTCAACTCTTAGAGTAAGCATGTGAAAAGTAGAGCCCATTTACATATGTATGTGTGTGCATGTGTATGGGTATATACTTGTAAAACACACACATCACTCAAAGGGCTCAGGTTGGTGGGGGATACTAAGGCATATTTATTGTTAGAAAATCGAAACTTTATCATAGGACTTAATGATTGAAGCTGGCTCATCTTCCTGTTCACTCATTCCTCTCTTCCCTGCCCTCTGCTTTGGACACCTGTTCCTCCGTTCCTAAACATACCCATGTTTCCTAGATTATGCTCCTCTCTGTATGGGAACTTAATCATCTTCTTCGTTCCAAATCAGCATTGCCACTTATCTTGTCCATAATGCCATTCTAGCTGTGTCCAAGAAGACGTGCCCAGCTCCGGCTACCATAATCAGGAACACATGCAGTGCTACACGTACTCGTCTACACTTGTCCGCTTACACGTGCATGCATATGCAGGGTTTTCTCAGCATCTGTATTGCACCATCCTGACTCGGCGTTCTCTAATATGCTTGACTTCTGAACCATGTCCTCCCCTTATACTTTGTTCTCTGTGTAGCTCCGTTTCTCAGAACAGGTAGCTCCATTTGAAATCTGAGATGCTTTTATAAAAGCAAGTTGAAGAGGAGAATCAATTGGGCCCATTTACTTCTAAGTTTACAAGTATACATTTCATGCCTTTTATCCTCTTATTGGTTTTTGGTTCACTTTGGGGGGGAAAAATGGTTTATTACTGCTGTTATGACCAGTTAGGTCAAAAACTGGACACAAATGGAGTACTAAAGAAGCAATGGTATATAATTATTTTACCTTAGTAGTTGCTTAGGAATGATCATTCTTATAAAAATGTATGACTAGTTTTCTACTTGTACATATTTGATAAATTCTGAGAGTAGAATTCACCCTTTATAGAAACTATGCCCTGTATTTCTTTGTAGCCTTGACAATACCTAAAATAAATCTTTACCTATTATAGGTATTGGTAAAGTTTTGATTTTTCGCTTGTTTCCAGGGGGATTAGTGAGTATTTAACTTGTCTTCCTATGTAGAAAAAAAATACTGCAACGATATTTTTAAGACTGTCATAAATTAATTCATTTTGAAATATTAGTTTTTTAAATGTTTGTGTAGATCGTCTCAGATTCATCTCCTCCTTAGATTGCAATAGATCAGTCTAGGCATGCTATTTTGTGTGTCGTGGAATATAATCATTTTTTATTATCTTGGGAATAATTTATTTTTGGAATTGGTAAATCTAGGGAATAGATTTGTAAGCTAGAACTTTTGTGAAATCATGAAGTACTTAAATACTATATACCGTATTTTCCGGCGTATAAGACGACCCCCTAATTTTACAGTTAAAACATAGGGTTAGGCCTATATTCTCTGTATAAGACTACCCCCCACTTCCGAGGCTGTAGTCTTATACAGCGAATATAGGCCTAAACCTATGTTTTAACTGTAAAATTAGGGAGTCGTCTTATACGCTCGGTCGTCTTATACGCTGGAAAATACGGTAGTATAGTAGTATATACTATATTAGTACTTTTTATTAGTACTTGTGAAAATATTAAATATTTAATATAGTAATAAGTACTATATTATTATATGTTATTAATTTTATTCCCAAGTTCTAAACTTGGGAATAGAGAAGAATTGATTTCTGCAAATACAGTCACTTTTTTGAGATATAATTCATGGATCACTCATTTTTAATAAATGTCTTTGGGGACTGGTAGGTGTAGGGAGAATGCATAAAACTCATACTTAAGATTCCATGATCACAAGTATAGGTCTTATTCACTGTAAGCATTATAGTTTGTATTAGAATTATCCCTTCGGTTTTTCGCTAGCAAATGTGAAAATACTATAAATAATTCCAGGTTAAATGGACTTGGCAGTGCAGATTTTACTTTCTAAGGAAAAGCAACTAGAAACTCCTTGTCCTACCATATGCTCTCCTACCAGCTGTGGCTGTTCTGGATCAGTATAGCAGGCTATTCCCATCATGCACTCGTTCTTTGGAATATACAGGGCCCAGCTGAAGAAGCACCCCTTTTTATGAGTTGGCAATTTATACCAAATCTTTTATTATAATACAAAAGCTTAAGCATGTGTGTTTTTGCTATATTACTTTAGAAAAGGCCTTACTTTTGCCAGACCCTGTATCATTTGACAGTGGAATTGTATGCAGCATTCACATTTGAGAAGTATTAAGACATGTAGCTGAGGTGTTGAAATTGAGGGGATACTTGCACAGTTTACTGCATAATTGAAATTGGGACCATCATGGAACATTCAGATCAGCGGCTAAGTTCTCTCAGAAATGCCCTACCAAGTAACAGAGCTACCTTTCAGCTGCCATCCTTTTAAAGTCAAAGGACCTTACAGAAATGATTTTACTTTGGGGGCCTATATTTTCTATAATCTATAAATATATACAGGCTCAGTCAGAAAACCTCATAATTTTTCTCTGATTTAAAAGTTTTCTTCTAGGCCTGACGGATTGGGTCTGTTATATTCCATCTGAATACCTTCTCTTCAGTTAGTCTGGTGGAGAAAAATCTGTGAAAGAAAACCTGTTCAGTTTCCTGGAACACTTTTCCCCTGGTGTATTTCTTTACTTCATTTTTGTCTGCCATAGATTGAATGACTTTGGTTAGTTAAGGATCATTGAGCTAAAAAATAGAAAGGCTGCTTTTAGGAACACTAATTGACAGCTTAGAAGTCTCTAGCAGAACATGCCAAACGAAGGTGAATTATTTTATCAATTGTGTGTTGAACTCTGAAATTAGAAGAAGTACTTTTAAAATCCACACACGTTTGTTCAACTGAAAGTGCTACTGTTTGTGTATGTGCATTCTTTTTTTAATGTGCGGTTTCTAGTTTACCAGCTGCACAGCCTTAGTTGATTATATCAATCAAGTGGATGTTGTTGCCTAAAAGTCTGATCGATCCAATTAGCCAAAGACTAAAATTTCTTACCTCACAGTGCAACTAAAGGGAGAAATTCTCAATATATTAGTCAGTTCCAATGCAGACTAAGAAAATTAAGAAGGAAGCTGACAGAGAAAAAGGACAGTTAGATTTATCTAGTCGTACATATATTACCCACATCTCTAGCAAGAAAATTGTTTTTGTTATAAGTAAACCCCTAAGTAGTAAAGAGTTTTGAAATCTTCATGTGATAGTAATGTAAATGTATAGACTAATGGTATAATAAAGGATTGTATGAGAAATCAATATAAAAATGTCTTATCACTAAAATGCCTTGAATTAACAAGAAAAATGTCCCAATAAAGTTTATGTTGATAGCATTTAGCACAGTAAAATAGGTCAGTTTTTTTTCTTTCTTTTTTTTAAGATATATTTTATTGTTTGAGAGAAGGTGAAAGAGAGAGAGAGAGAGAGAGGAGGGGAGGGCCCAGAGCAGTCTGCATAGTTGTACATCATTAGTTGTGATATAGTTTCATTCCACACAAGTGGATGTGGGGCTGTGTGAGGCAGGAACCCAACTGGGGATTTTTGGTATGGGAAGCGAGAACTTTCACCCCTGTGCCCTCACTGGTTACCAGTTTTGCACTGTCCTGAGCCAGGATTCAATCCCCGGACCTTGCAATTGCAGGACAAAGGCTCAACCACTGAGCTATCCAGCATTCCCACAGGTCAGTTTTTTTATGATCAGACATAAAATATAACGAAGTGTGGGGAAGCCGTGATGGCTCAGTGGGTTAAGCGCTCACTTTGCAGCGCCGAGGACCGAGGATCAAATCCCGGCCCCGGCCCATGTGGACCTATATGCTGAACTGGGGAGTGCGCCCAGTTCAGTTCTCTCTCTCTTTCTCTCTCTCTCTCTCTCTCTCTCTCTCTGTGTCTGTATCTCTCTCTTTCTGTCAAAAACAATTAAAAAAATAAAAAGAATATGAAAGTAGACAGATTCCTAAGTGCCTTCGTAACACAAAACCTTTTTTGACCTGGGTCCCAACTACTAGTCAAACATTATGTCACACCCTCCTTCTACCTACCCAGCTGTCTAGTGCCACCACATGGCTTAGTGTTTATTTATTCTACATGTATTTTTTAAAGTACCTATTATGTGCTGGCAGTTTTATGCCTGGGGGATATAACAGTGACTAAGCAAAATATTCCTGACTTAGTGGAATGAACACTGTAAAGGGAGAAGACCTTCAATAAATATCAAACAGAAGTTTGGCAGTATGTAAGAAGGTTTTAAGAGTTGTCATGTCTTGAATTCTGTTCCCTCCTATCCCCAAAATGATGATACCTAGCCCTCAATACCAGTGAATGGGACCTCATTTAAAAATAGGTCTTTTTAGATGATCATGTTAAATGAGGTCATTAGGGTGGGCCTTAATTTAATGTAACTACTGTTCTTATAAAGGGGGACATTTTGACACAGACATGCACACAGGCAGAATGTTATGTGACGATGAGGGCAGAGATAAGGGTGATGTCACGGAATGCCAAAGATGGCCAGGAAACTGCCATAAACTAGAAGACAGACAGAACAGGTTCTTCTCCCTCCGTCATCAGAAAGAATCAACCTTTATCTCAAACTTACAGCCTCCAAAACTGTGAGATAATAAATTCCTGCTAGCAGCCACTGAATTTGTGCTGCTTTGTTATAGCAGCTCTAGCGAACTAATATCAGAAGAAAAATAAAATAGAGGAAGGAGGCAGAAGGGGTCAGGAGCTGACATTTAAAGTGATGTGACCAGGCCTCTCTGAAAAGATGGCATTGGAGCGAATACCTGAAGGTGAGGGAGCAAATCCTGCGAATAATCAGATGGATGGCAAGTCCAAAATGACTGAGGTACAAGCGAGGCTGGCTCATTCTAGTGGCCTGCAAGTGGTCAGAGACTGACAGGGTGGGAGGTGGTAAGAAATGAAGTCAGAGAGAGATTGTCTCGGGCAAGGACTGCTTCTCAAATGCTTGAGTCACAGGACAACTTTATATTCTTAAAATCATTATTATTTTTTTTAATTTATTTTTTTTTTTTTGAGAGAAGGTGAGAGGGAGAGAGAGAGAGAGAGAGAGAGAGAGAGAGAGACAGAAAGAGAAGTGGGGAGGGCCCAGAGCAGTCTCCATAGTTGTACATCATTAGTTGTGACATAGTTTCATTCCACACAGGTGGATGTGGGGCCACACGGGGTGGGAACCCGACCAGGGGCCTCCCGCATGGGAGGCAAGAACCTTCACTGCCCTCCCAGCGATTACCAGTTATATCTCAGGTCAGCATATGGGTTTGCACTGTCCTGGGCC
>PVKE010048531.1:0-11551 GCA_004027555.1 Craseonycteris thonglongyai | reverse complement strand
TCAGTGCATATTTATTTCTATTTTACTTTTGACAGATAGAGAGAGAGACAGAGACAGAGACAGCTAGAGAACCGAACTGTGGGAACTCCCCAGTTCAGCATGTGGGTCCTGCCTGGGCCGGAGCCGGGATTCGATCCTCGGTCCTCGTGGCCTCAAAGCGAGCGCTCAACCCGCTGAGCCGTCCCGGCTTTCCCCTAAAGATGTATTTTTAACTTACATAAATAATAGATAACAGTCCAGATTTTAAAAAAATCCTATAGACCAACCACAAAAAGATGAATAACATACAAATATAAATGAGAAAAGAACATGAATGGATGAATCTTAAATAAAATATGTGTGTGATTAATAATTGTATAAGAATTTGTACAGCAATAAAATAAATGCAAATTACACAGCAATGATGTCTGGATTTTACCTATTGAGCAGATAGAAAGGCATAAAACCAAGTCTGAAAACTCTGAAAAGGATGAGGGGAAATTGATCCTCTCACCCAGTGTTTGTAGGCGTGTAATTTGGCACATTTCTAAAGGGCATTTGACAAAATGTGTCAAAACACTTTAAAATATGTATATCCTTAACATAGCAATCCTACTTGTTGGAATTTACATTCAGAAAACAAGCAAACAAATGCACAAAGATCTGTTCATTGAAGTTTTGCCATAAAAGCAAATTCACACACACACACACACACACACACACTTATTTGGAAGCAGTGTGTAAATGTCCACCAATACTGGTTAAGATACTATTGTACACCCCAGAGAATGCTATGCAGCCATTTAAATGACAATGATGCCAACTCATGACATGGAACATATCTGATGACAATCTGTTCATAAAATATAGAAAGTGAAAAAACCCCAGGTGCCAAACTGTACAAAGGAAATCATATTTATAATATATTAATGTTTAGATGATTTAGAAAGAGGCAATAGGCATATATACAAATATATTAGCTGGGGTTATGGCTGAGTAGGCGAAGAGATGATAGGTGATTTCATACTTTTCCATATTCTCTAAAGAATAATAAAAAAAAAATAGACATACAATCAACTGTGCCCCTCTTCCCACAAAATTATTTTGAAAGGGCAAAGTCAAAGGAGCCAAGTCTGTTAAATAAAGTAGAAATCAAAATGGCAGACTTATTTAGAGTCCATTAATGCTGTCCTTATCCATTTTCCCACAAACTTTGGGTCCATTTTGTTCCTTCTGCTAGAAATACTCATTCCTAGATGCCTTCCTCCTAATAATTTCGATCCTCTCTATCTATGAAAGTCCTACCTACCCCTGCAGGGTTTGCTTGCTCCCCATGGACCGCTCCCATCTGTATAGCTGCATCTGCTCACTACTTTCCCACCACACTGTGGATAGAGCTCCAGCTGGGTGTCATTGTTTCCTGAGACCTTCTTGTCCTTGTCCCCTCCCTTCACAGAGGAATCAAGGTGAGGTTCTGCAGGCGGAGCTGAAGGTGGGGAGGCCCCACCTGAAGGAATGGAAGGCATCAAGTTATAGAGGGGCTCAGTATTCACAACCAGGAAGGTCCAAGTGCAGGAATTGGGGTGGGGGAGCCAAACCTAGCTGGGTGGACTTAAACCAGAACCAGAGACATCGGACTATCAGGACAATGTGCTTATAAAGATTCCTGGTTCTAGAAAACTATCTCCAGCCGGCTGAAGCAAAACACAGAGATTTATTATGAATTTGTTGAGGATAACAAGCAATTCAAAACCACCTGCGTGTATCTGAGCTTCAGTAGCTCTTTGCATAAAAGCACCTACATTTTAAGGACTCACCTCTACAGGCCAGGTCATCATCTTTCAGCTCAGTTTGTGTTTCCATGAGGGGTCACAGGAGGCAGGATACCAGGGACAGTTGTGTGAGTTATGGACTGCACAATTCCAGGGGGCTCCATGTACATCAAAATCCATATGAATGGCACCCTCTAGAGTTGTGCAGAGCACACAACCTGTATAAACAGGAGGATGGATCTGGAATTTATTTTTCAGCAGGGATGGCAAATATTTGTCACATGTACTGACACTTTTCCCTCCACTACCCATGACAGGCATGGCCTGTCAATTACGTCACTCTTTCCCATTAAACTCAGACTTAGTCTCAGAATTTTTCTCAACCCAACCCTCTAGGTTCCCACCAGTTTTCAACTGTAGCTGGCACTTGAGCTAAAATCTATTTGCCACCCTGCACTAAAGTGAGTAGCTCACATCTGTCCTCAGAATGACTACCCTTCCAAACCGCTGCCTTAGCTTAGCATCAGACAGTGAGAAAATTTCCAAACAAAACGATCAATACTACCATGATAACGCCATAGACTGTCTTATGTATTAAATGAGATAATACTAGTAAAGTCTTTAGATAGTGACTGATATAGTGCCAATGGTCAACAATTAGTAATTAAAAATAATAAAATATTAAAAATCACCGTGTTGGAATTTATAAACACATGTTTGATGCGCTAACAGCCTCTAACGTCAGTACATATTCTTGATCTAACCCCTAGGTTAGAACTTAAGTCAAAGGCACCAATTTCGGAGTATTAAGTATACTTGATGTTTATCAGAGTTTCAACACACACACACACACACACACACACACACACACACACACACACACACACTCCCTTTCTGGAAATCAGATGTAATCCAGGAGGTATAATTCTCTCTGTCCTTATACCGTGAGTTGGTCTCTCTTCTCTTTGTTTCTGTCTCTCACCCCACCCCTATCTCTCTGTGTTCACAGGAAACCAGTGAACTTGTGGGGTTGTGGTGGTGGCAGGGGTCAGGAGGGGCTGTCCTTCCGAGGTTCTCCCTGGCAATACGGAAGTGGCCACATGCACGACCACAGACACAGCACAGCTAGTTTCTTTAAGTGGGATTGGACGGAGCCAGTGCAGATGCTCAGCCCAGCCTGGCGGGGCTTCTGCAGGCTGAGGGAAGGGTGGGGGGAGGGCCCAGAGGATGGTGCAGGGAGGGGTGGTGAGTGTTATTAGCTGGCTGGCTTTAGAATAGGGAGCCGTGCCAGCCTCTGGCAGGAACATTACTTTTCAGGCGCCAGTGCCTCTTGTCCTTATCCTGCCATTGGGCTTTTATAAGTGCACAAGGAAGAGGAGGCCAAACTCCTTAGATGTCTACTTAGATCAGAGTGACAGAGAATGTCCCAGCGGGGGTGGAGGTGGGGGTGGGGGGACTTTGATGATCATGTGACGTAGGCTCTCCATCCTGAAGGCCCTGGGAATCTGGAAACAAAACCTTGACTCAAATGGTTACCATCAGGGACAGGCCTGGGCTCTTTTGACAATTCAGATGGCTCAGCCTCTCTTCAAGGCTAAGTGTCTTCAGCTTGACCTTGAAGAGAGGTGGGCAAGAATTTCAGGAACCTTGCAAGGTCATTGAGGGAGACAATAATGGGGGGGGCCGAAAAAAAAAAAATAGCAGGGTGATTAAATGACTACCTGCTTTATCCATGGCTGGGGCCAGTCCCAGACCTAGCCTAGTCAGCCAGCAGGAGAGGCTGAGGAAAAGGCCCCTGAAGCCCCAAAAGCTGCACTTTCACCCCAGCTCTGCCGCCTCCTTGCTGTGTGACTTCGAGTTCCTCTCATGATTGCCTGAGCCTTGCTTTCCTCCTCAGCTGCGTGGAGATAATAAAGCCATTGCCAACTGGCCTCAAAGTGTTGCCGGGGAGAAAAAACAAAATGAAAGGAAAGAAATGCAGGCCCTTTTCAAATTGCCCCATGTTATGTACAAAATTAGTTTGGTTTGATGGAGCTCTTTCATCATCGCGGAAGGGAATTTTCCGATTCTGATGTGCGGGACACTGAGTTGGGCACTCTCAGATGTTACCTCACTGAGTATGTGTAATGACCCCGCATCTTTCTGTTGCGACTTGGAGAACTAAGGTGCTGTTTCTGCCCTATGCTCTGCAGTGCTCTCTGTCCTAGAGAATTTTGTTGAGGGGGTTATTAGATTTGAAACTACAGCAGAGTGTGGCCCAATGAGTGTGTTACCATGAGATGATGCCATCATAAAACAAGAATGCATTTGACAAAGGACCTAACGTGCTCTTCAACTTGCAATTGGTTTCCATTGTCCGAAGGTCACAAACCTTGTGAAATAAGGGACTTGTGTGGCTCTATCCACTTTACCCTCCTACCTCCACATTCAGTGAATAATAGATTGTCAGATGTTTCCTCTTATCTGAATCAGGAGGGACCCTTGAGAATTTCAGGGACACACTTAATTGCTTAAAATTGGTCGCTGCCATTAATTGCTGGAGAATTAATATATGAGTAAGGGCTGGAGATGAAGGAAGGCATCCCTGTGAAAACATTCCAATAGTACCTATAAAGGTCATAGTTCAGTGACTGACACAAATCAAGCACCTTCAAAGAACAGCTATGCGTTTTATTTACCACAAGGAACCCATTTCAAAATCCAGCACCGATAACTCAAGATTTACTGACAAATGCTAAGTGACTCCTATTCTAGTCCCTGTAGAAACCTTAAGTGATTCTTCCCCCACCAGAACTGGGGCCTAGAATCTCCACACCATTGAGCAGTCTAGAGTTTGTCCCCAGTTGCGGCTCCCCTGACACCGCTTTGCCCTTATCTCACTCAGAGCCAGGCCTGGTCTCCAGTCCCAGGGCCACGGGAGGGTGTCGTGAGAATTCTCAGTGATGACTCACTGCCTGAGGGCTAAAAGCACAGTCAATTTATTTGGCGCCTTTCAGCTTCCAGATGATCCCGCTCCTGCCCCATCTGTAGCTTGGGAACATGAACTCAAGTGTGCCAGGGCCTCCTCTTCCTGTTGTAAAAGCCACCTTGCTACTTGGTTTCAACAGGCTTGCTGATGTGGAATGCATGTCATGCTGAGGTGCCAGCCCTCACGAGGAGCTGGGTCTTCATGAAGATAATTCACAGTGGCAGAAGTTAAGCTGGAAAAGCGTAGTGTGAACTACCAGCCCCGTTTGTTCTTAACACCGTGTAGTTCTATTTATTTACTTTTCTCTTGTCAGAAAAGTCGTATTGGAGTTTACTGATGAAATGAGCCTGTGATGCAAAAGCACAGTGTGAACTATCAGGCAGTGATCTGAGGGGTTATTGAAATTCATATCTTTGAGTCCCTGTGTGTAACAGGGAGTGTTTTGGAGCATGACATTTGCATTTATTTGTTCTTCTTCAGAAGGAGGACCCAGAAGACATTCTGGGACTCACTGAATGCAGTGCCCTTCTTAGAAGGTGGGTGGTGTAGAGGGTTCTGGACCCATGGCGAGTGGGCAAACTTAGAAGGGCAGGCGCAGAGTGAGTCACTATGTGATCTGAGGAGAATGAGTCTAAAGAGGCCTTATGAACCTGGGAATTACTGGAGGTGATGGTGGCAGGAAGTATTAATATTTTCCCAAGGTGGCTGCATCAATGTATCTCCCATTCCACAGGCTTGTCTTCCAACATGACTTGAACACTTCCCCATTGAGAAGTGTGTTGGGGGTAGGGGGGTGTCTCTGTTTCTTCACAAGCATTATTTAAAACTTTGTCTAGGTATTAGTCATCCCAAAGCCTTCCTGATGCTACCTCTTCACTCTGCCCCTTTAAGCCCCTATGTGCCAAATACAGTACCGCGCACGCATAGGCAGATGGGTGACAGTAGCGTTTGCAGATGTTTACAGTGACAGCCATGATTAGCAGTGTACTTTTGTGGGGGGATGTTTCACTAGCTATCCGTAGGCAAGTGTGCCTATTTCTGTGCCTGGAATTTCAGCCCAGATTCCGTTAATAGCTTAGCTGTGCAACCTTGGATAAGTCAGTTGATTACTCTGGGCTGTAGTTTTCTCTCCTGAAAAATGAGTGGGTTCAACCAGAAGGGTGATTTCCAAACTTTTTTCTAAAGTTGTGAGTAACATTGTGTGGAGGCTCCATATGGAAACCAGACGTAGATGCTCTGGCGGAAGCTGGGGCAGAGTTCCAGAGTTCTATGAACGCCAGCACTCCCCCAGTTCTAAGCCCCTGCTGGTACCCCCAACACACCTGTAGGAGCCCATGGAGCAAAGTTAAAACCCTGCACTAGATCACCTCTTCTACATATTTCAGCTTTATACACACAGGCACGACAAGTAGGTGAGCCAACTAAAGATGAAGCCCAGGCATTGCTCAAATGATCATCTGTACATGACTTTACTACAACCAATAGGTTTAGAAACTTGGGTTAAATCTCTAAGACCATGTCAAATAAGACATGTATATTTTGGCCAATTGGATAACCATGCTATACTCACTGGCAGTTGTAAATAGAATCTTGGGGAGATATTTGAATAGGCATCGCCTAATTCTTTTCACCCTGACCCTGATAAGATCATTCTAATAGCTTTGAGTATTGAGGCCCAGTTACTCTGTAACCAACATTCCCTCTTGAAACTAACCATTCTGGTGTTGGTTCACCTTCTTCCGTTTTGTATGAGGCCTGACTAATTGGCTCTGCTGAGCTGCGGTGGGTGTTCACCATTAACACAGCTTGGTAACAGTAGGAAATCATCTTTGCCGCCAGCCACAGAAGAGCAGTTGATTGTTTGGGTAAAATTCAAGTGTACTGAATAGTGCTTTCCTCAAGGAGGGCAAAATAGAAGTATAGTCTCTTCAAATAAGGCTGGGACTGTCTGGAATTGTTATTAAGAAGGAGAAACTTTGACCATGAGAATTAACACACATTCTCTAGCCACTCAATTTTTTGTCATTATTGTCATCATCTTTGTAGCCAGTATCATTATCTTCAAAGGCACTGAGCATTTCCTTTGTGCCAGGCACAATGCTCATCACGTCTAATCCCCCAAATCATTCTCCCCTTATTGTTTTTCACAGAGGACACTGAGGTTCAGAGATGGTTCAGTACTCATTTTTTTCCATTCATCAGCTGGCAAGGAACTGAACTGGGAGTCAAATCCACATCTACTTACACAACCAAGCTCTTAACCACAGCATCCTACTGCCTTCCTTCTTTCAGAATCCCACGATGAAAGGGTGGACTCATTTCTATTTGTCTTATCAGCATAATGTCACTCTGCCATGCCATTGTCTCTCTCACAGGCAATCCAGGGCCTGTGAGGTCCCTACAGTGGAACTCCTAGTGACTCATCCTCTGCATGAAGCAGCTTCAAGTGTTTGCCTCCTTTCTGTGTCTGGAACTGCTGGGCACTACTGAGCTATCACCTGGCTGGGGGAACCCACTGAATCAAGACAGAAACCAGTGAGTGTGGGAGACATGCCAATGCATCCTCCAGGCCCCCAGCAGGCAGTCCATTTCTTTGCTGGTGAGAACCCCTTCCTGGCAGTGAACTTGCCCCTGCTCCAGGGGACCTTCCAGGAGAATGACGTTGTCTGACTTCAGTGGCTGCAAACAGTCAATTAATGAGCTAAAAGACAGAAAATGAAGAAAGAGGTGGAAGGGCATAGAAAGCCAGGCAATATAGCCAGTAATTAAAGAGAAGAGCCAGCCATTTAAGCCAGACTCTGGGTCCCCTGAGAAGGGACACCTTGGTGAAAGGGTGGCAGAAGAAACCACACTGACTCCTGATCTCTGAAATCACCCGCATCCACATGTGCACAGAAAGAACACTGGCCCTCACTTCCTGTCCCTGAATAATACTGATGTCTGGTCGGTACTTTGGGGAGCAAGCGTTTTCCTTTTCTGGATTATATCTCATGGAGGTTTAAGGTGCAGACCCCAGAGTCAAACTGCTTACATTTAAATCTAGTCTCCACTAATTTCCAATGGATTCTGAGCAACTTATTTAATCTCCTCAAGACTTTGTTTCCTCAAACATAGAATGGAATAAAAATACTATTCATTTCATAGGGTTGCCACAGGGTTAAGGAAAACAGTGTTTATAGGTTACCAAGCACTCTTGGCACATGGTAAGCATTCTCTAACTTAAGATGTTTTTCGCTGCAAGTAATTGAAACTCCAGCTCAGAGTGGCTTATAAAAGGAATCGTAATAGTTCAGCCAACTGGGAGTTCAAGGAGAGGATGTATTCAGTTGGTTAAATTAGTTGTTCAGTGATATCATCAAGAGCCTCATTATTTCCATACTGTTGTTCTGTGAACCTGAGTGTTGGTCTATTCTTAGGCAGGCATCAGGATGGCTGCCTCATTCTCAGGACACTGACCATCTCTAGATGTGTCGGTATCCTGGGGAAGAAGGATGTATCTCCTGAGATGTATCTCTTTGATGCAAGAACTTTGTTTTTTTTTTCTCTTTTTGGATCCTACTAACTTTTGCTTGTATCTCATTGGTCAGAATTGGGTCCTATTCCTATTTTTTTGTTTTCTCTTATGCAATGAAAATTTCAATTGTAATTAATTAATTAATTAGTTTGTTTGTTTTTGTTAAATTTATTGGGGTGACATTGATATCAATTACATTGTTTCCAGGTGTACAATTCTACATTACATTGTCTATACATCTCATTATGTTCTCACCACCCAGAATCAGCTCACTTTCCATCACAGTATGTTTGATTTCTATTCCTATTCTGATCCACTAATGGTAAGAAGCATTTGACCAATGGAAGTCATCCTGGAAGACTCGGAGGAGATACTCTTCACTTGAGGCTACATGGGGGAAAGTTGGGTTGCTGAACAAAACTGAAGTTCTATTGGGCAAGAAGAAGGGAGCTATGAATGTTGGTTAGGCAGCTGACTGCAATCTCTACCATCAATAAAAGTCACTATTATCATTTTTATTGTTACTGTTTTTGTCATCAGTTTCTGCTTTGGACTGTTAGAGGTCTCAGTTCTGTTTCCTGTTCTGACAGTCATGACTCCAATCTTACTTAACATTCTCGGTGTGTAATGGGCTAAGTTTGGTCCCTGCCTCTTCTGATGAAAGGGCAAATGAAATGTACCATTTCTGCTTCCAACTTTCATTCTCCTCTCAGAAATACCACAAGCCACGCTGCTAAGAACCAGCCAAAAGAAATTGATTTCAAGATCCCAGCATCTGTCACTCACAACAGAGCTGAGGAGACAGTTGATTTTATGCCAAAGCATCTGCTTTTTTTCTACTTCAGGGACATACTTGGGAATCTTTCCTTTACCCAAGATGGAAAACCCACTTCAGATAGTGTTCTGGGTTGAAGGGTAGTAAACTCAAACATTTCTGACTCATTGAGATAGCTCCTCTGTGTTTTGTGGTCGCAGATGGGTGGTTAACACCTTTTTTTTTTCTTATAGGAAAACGTGTGTAGATGGTTTGGTGCAAAAACATTCCCATTTTGAAGAAACAATTCAAAACATAATGACATGTCATTTGCGAGATGGAAAATATTCCTTAGTTACATGGGACAACCAATTTTTTTTTTTTTTCCGTCTCTCCACCTACAACATAGCTTAGTTTCTTATGCATAATTGAGTTGACTTTTCTCTTTTTAATTTATTCTTGGTTTTTGGCCACCAGAAAGGCTATTTGTTGAGCAGATGACACAGACCACTTCTATTTGTTGTAAGTGGTCAGTTGAATCAATCATCAGCAACCCCTCAGCTGCTGGTCAACTGGCCTGAGTCAACCAGAAAGTGACATGTTTTGTTCTGAGGATAGACACAGGTCTTCTGCCTCATAGTTTAGACTGCAGTTTTCCTCCAAGGGTCAGGTCATACCCTGCTCTCTGATGTCATAAATTCTCAGGCAAATGGCAGAAATTCAGCACCATAGGAGTGCTTTCCATGGTCAGCCAGGAAGTCTCCAGAATCTGGCAGAATGAATTATGATTCATTGAGTAAGATGTTCTTTACCTCCTTCTTCGAAAGAAATTCCCTTTGCTTCATCAGAGAGTCATGAACCCTTAGAGACAAAAGTGTTTGGAAGGTATGTGTGTAAGTTTTTTTGCAGCACAGTTTGTGAGGTGTGTCTGCTGCAGGGATGTGGAGGCTCTGTCTGTATGAAGTCCTGACAGGCCTTCTAAGAGACCAGTGAGAGAATATATTGAAGCTGACTGTTTACTCTTGGCTAACATTCTTGAACCAAGATGAGAACAAGAGTTGTTGTCCCTTAACTTTTGAGTTGAACTAACTCTCAGTTTGAGTCCAGTTCTTGGATGGCCTGTGAAAAAAGAGGGATAATTTTGGATGCTAAACTTTTTGCATCTTGTCTTCCATTCCATTCCCAAATAAACCTCTTCCAAGTTCCTACACTAAAGGGCAGGGTAATAAATTGTATGTGTGAGTCAAATGAAGTAATCATAACACCGGGCTGCAAGATACTAGAACACAAGGAAACCACGGGAGACTGATAAGAGTTTGGTCTTCTTGGTGTCATGGAGGCATGAGAAGAACCAGGAGAGGAGAGAAGGAGCAAGACCGCTTGTGAACTGGAGAGTCTGTCATGCTGGAGCCATGCTGCTCAAGACTTGGCTCAAGGGGAGCAGTACATATGGTGGCCTGGGAAACTTGGAACAGCAGTTGGACAAGAGAACTTCTGTGGTCCCTAAGCAGGTGGTTATGTGAACGGAGCTCATTCATTCATCCCCCTCTTTGAGAACCTTCCATCTTGGGAAGATTGGTTGGCGTTCATTCATTCCAACCATGGTGCCTTGACTTTGTCAATTAGGAGAGCTCCTCAACATCCTCTCTCAGTCTCGCTTCCAAGCTAGTTAGAGTTGGGTTCTGTCAATTGCAATTAAATTACCCTACCCATCACAGGGTCCCCTTATGAATTAGGTAATTGCAAAATAGACACCTAAGGGGTGTGTTTGACCCTTAGGGGGCTTGAAGCCTGAAGCTACTTGTTCATCGCTGTCATGCTGCTTAAACACTGCCAAGCACAGCTGTCTGCCCGGGCCACTGGGCAATGGGAACATGACAGTAGTGAATACTTGATGCTTCGCTGCAGGTGGAAGACACAGATGGTTAGTTGTCATGATACTTACCCTTGTCAGAAATCATTGTTCTTTGTCTGGTTTCAATATGACCTGTGCTCATAGACAAAGGGTTTTGGGAGTCAGCACAGCTGGCAACTAGCAAAGCTGAGGCTCTAGTTAGCTGTGTGACCCTGAGCAAGTCACTCCACCTCTCTGCAGTCAGCTCCCTCACCTACAGAAGAGTAAATAGTACACTGCAACCCCAATACAATACTCAGCATAGCGGAATTATTCTGGTTGTTGGGAGGATACTTGTGGGCCAGGAGGTGGTGGGAATCTGATCACGCAGTCTTTCCTAGTACCTCCTCTTTTGGATCTTGAGGTCCTTCTGAGGAACCCTAGATGTCTGAAGAACACAGTTTGACCACCACTGGGCTAGATGATCTCTAAGGGACTTTCCAGTCTACCATTCAATTACCGTATTTTCCAGTGTATAAGATGACCGGGCGTATAAGACGACCCCCTAATTTTACAGTTAAAACATAGGTTTAGGCCTATATTCGCTGTATAAGACTACCCCCCACTTCCGAGGCTGTAGTCTTATACAGCGAATATAGGCCTAAACCTATGTTTTAACTGTAAAATTAGGGGGTCGTCTTATACGCCCGGTCGTCTTATACGCCGGAAA
>PVKE010048530.1:0-11556 GCA_004027555.1 Craseonycteris thonglongyai | reverse complement strand
GACCTAGAGACCATCTTATTAAGCGAAATAAGTCAGACTGAAAGAATCCAGAAAAATATGACCTCACTTATAGGTGGAATATAAAACTGAAAGTAACAATGACACAGAGACCTATGGACACACTCAATAGCTTGGTGATTGCCTGAGGGAAGGGGAGGAGGGGGGAAGGAGAGAGGGAGGGGAGATGGGAGAGGGCACCAGCATTATGGACACACTCAATAATTTGGTGGTTACCTGGGGAGGGGGAGAGGGGGGAAGGAGAGTTGTGGGGGAAGGTGGGAGTGGGCACCAGATATATGGTGATGGAAGGGGAGCTGATTCTGGGTGGTGGGCACATAATACAATACATGGGTGATGTGATGTGGACTTGTACATTTGGAAACTATCTAGTTGTTCCCAACCAATGTCACCCCATTAAATTTAACAATAAAAAAAAAAGTGAGTACCAAAAAAAATTAATAAAAAAAATAATAATAAGGCAAGCAAAGGAAATAAAAAGCATGAAAATTGCAAAGAAATGGAAAACTTTGTGTATTATCAGACAAGTTGTTTGTATACATAGAAAATCTTAGGAAATCCGTAAACCCTGAGAACTAGCAAGTTAACTTAGCAAGGTCTCAAGACACAATATCAATGTCCAAATATCTGTTGTATTTCTATTTAAGAGCAATAGATAATTAAAAAATAAAATTTAACAAACACTATTAGTTGCAGCAAAAAACATAACGTTTAAAATCAAAATGTGTGATATCTTTATACTGAAACCTATAAAACATTGCAAAGGAAAAAATTTTTAAATCTAAGTGAGTATAGAGATATACCAATTCTGTGTAATTAAAGATGTATTGATAAGATGTCAATTCTATGCAAATTCATCTATATATTTAATGCAATTCCAATCAAAATCTCAACAGACATTTTTAATAGAAATTAAGACGCTCATACTAAAGTTTACATGGAAATTTACAAAATAAGATAATCAAAATTATCTTGAAAAAGGACTTACACTACCTGATGTCAATACTTATTATAAAACTATAGCAATAGAAAGAATGTTGCATTGTGTGACAATAGACAAATAGATCAGTGGAACAGAATAAAAGACTCTAGAAATAGACTCACATATGTAGAGTCTGTTGATTATCAACAAAAGTTCTAAGGTCATTTAATAAAGTGCAATAATCTTTTCAACAATGTTGCTGGAACAACTGGAGATAGATGATTAGATAGACAGCTTAGATAGCTAGGTAGGTAGATGGATGATAAGTGATGATAGTCCAGGGAGGCTTCTGTGTGTTGTGAATGTCCTATCCCTTGATATGCGTCCTGCTTCCATGAATGCATCTACTTTTTTAAAAGTTGCCAAGCTATACACTTAAGATTTTAGTATGCATGTGATATATTTCAACAACTAAAACACAAAGTTTCTTAAAATCAATTTATATTTTTACTTGTCTGTTTTAGCCCCATGCAAAGTACTATTACAGGGAATATTAGAAGAGCACAGAGCTCCTTATTCTCTAGAGACTAGGGCGTCATTAAATAGCCAAGACTAACATACATACACTAAGTAAAAATTAATACAAGGGGTATTAGTTTCCAATGGCTGCTGTAACAAACTACTATAAATGTTATGGCTTTTAAGAACAGTAATTTATTTACCCACAGTTCTGGAAGCCAGAAAGCCAAGATCAAGGGGTTCACAGGCCTCCATTCGCTCCAAAGGTTCTAAGGGAGGCTCTTCCCTCTTCCAGAATTAGCTCTTTGTATTCCTTGGTTTGTGACATCACTCCAGTTTCTGCCTCCATTTTCACATGGCCTTCTTCCCTGTGTGTATCTCTATGTGTCTTCCTCTGTCTTTTTAAGGACACCAATCACTAGGTTTAGGGTCCACTCTAACCCAGACCTCATTGTAACTAATTACATCTACAAAGTAAATTTTAAATACGATCATATCCAAGGTTCCCGATGGACATGAATTTGGAGGAGAAATACTACTCCACCCACTACTGGAAGCAATTTTAAATTTAAAGTAAATGGTGAATTATTTGACAATAGAAATGCAAAGAAAGTCGTGATCATTGTGATCTGAAAAAGTTAGAGACAGGGTCATTGGACAGTCAGCCCTTGAGTTCTGGTGTTGAAAACTGAGCAAGATTCAAGGAAACCAGAACACACCATGATCTGTAGATAGAGGGGAGGGACATGAAGGTTGGCCTGACTGACAGCGAGAGTTCTGGCTGAAGATCAGAAGAAAATAAGATTGAATAAATAGAGTGACAGCAAGTTATGAGAGTCCTTGAAATCCTGAAAGATGAATTTTGACTTGATCCAATAGGAAATAGAAAACAACCGTAAATTCTTGAGCAGAGAAGTGACACGGTAAAAGCAGTGTTTCAGAAAGATTATATTGGTGACAGCATGCTGGATGGATTGGAGGCAAAAGAGACCGAAGGCTGATGCACTCTTGTCTTTCTATTCCAGATGAATCTATGGTAGCAAGAGATGAAAAGTTTAATTTTTAAAAAGAAAATGCACCACTACAATTACTGTCCTAAATCTTAATAAAATTCCTAAGCTCACTCTGAAATGGAAAAGCAGCTGATGTGACATTGCATTTGAAAATGGTAATTGGGGGAAGCCGGGATGGCTCAGTGGGTTAGGCGCTCACTTTGTAGCGCCGGGGACCGAGGATCGAATCCCGGCCCCGGCCCGTGCGGAACCATATGCTGAACTGGGAGCTCCCCTAGTTCAGTTCTCTCTCTGTCTCTGTATCTCTCTCTCTCTCTCTCTCTCCTCTGTCAAAATAAATAAATAAATAAAATATATATTTAAAAAAAAAAAAGAAAATGCTAATTGTTCCTCAGTTTGAAATTGCTGTTTGGAAAGAATAGGCAAGGGTTTGCTTCAATTTCTTGTTACTCAAAATGCAGCTTGAGCATCACCAGGGACCCTGTTAGAAATGCATAATGCTCAGGTAAAAGTGCTGATCTGATTCTTAGCTCTACAGAATCAGATCAACACCTTTTCCCATATCCTCCAGGGACTCCTATGCCTTTAAACTTCATCTTAAAGTTTGAGATGCACTTCCATGGCAAAATTTTGTTCAACTTCTATAGTTTGTGAAAAGGCGGGTAAACAACTGTTAAAACTGTTAAGTTGGGGGCGGGGGGGAGAGAGAGAAAGAAAGAAAGAAAGCAATTATGAACCCCGTGCTTCCTGCAACAAGACTGTTACATCAGTACACACAAGTACCCGAGTTGTGGGCTTGCTCACCCACTTACCCGTCTCATGGGGAATAACTGTTACACTGATGAAATGAAGCATCTGGTTGCCTTGTGAAATGGGTCACTTAGTACAGGTAGCTGAAATTGAGACATCTGTTTTTCTCCCTACCAGTCTGTGCACTCTTGCTCTAAAGTGACACTTTCTTCCTCATTTGAAATGTAGCTTCACACAACAGGGCCATCACTGCCATACTATGCAGGCATGAGAGAAGGGAGTGTCAGATTAGTGCAGACAGTGCAAGACAGCAGGTAACTGACTTACGCGGAGCCACGGATGTACCACTTGCCTTGGGAACATGGTTCCACCCAGTTGAGCAATTTTTCCCTCCTGCATTCCATTTCCCAATTGCAAGTGTCAATGGTTATCCCAAAGCATCAACAAAGGGGAAAATGTTTGGTAACTGTCCCCTAGATGTCAAGGTTACTAGGAGAAACCAAGTTTTCAAGGCCACATGGGAGCAGAGCTTCTCAAACTTAAACATATACTGGTATATTATACATATCACCTTGATATCTTGTGAAAAACATGCATTCTGAATCAATAGATCTAGAGAGAGAGCTAAAATTTTGAATCTCTTTTATTCCTTTTTTATAGTTTGATTGGGGTATAATTGAGAAGTAAAAATATATATATTTCAAATACAAAATTTAATGTCTTGAGGTACATATAATATACATTGTAAATAATCACCACAATCAAGCTAATTAACATATCCATCATCGCACACAGTTACTATTTTCTGTGTGTGTGTGTGTGTGTGTGTGTATGTGTGTATGTGTGGTGTGAGCACTTAAGACCTACCCTCTTAGAAAATTACAAGTATACAATACTGTATTACTAACTACAGTCACATTTTTGCACATTCAGTCTCCAGAGATTATTCATCTTGCATTACTGAAATTTTGTGCTCTTTGACCAATTTCTCCCTTGACACCCCCTGCATTTATGATAGGCTCATAGATGATGCTGACGCTGGTGGTCTGAGGACCACATTTTGAGTGTCAAGTCCACTTGCTTGGCAACATTACATAAGGTACCTAAAGAAAGCAACAGCAAAGTGGAATAATGGTAGAAATGTCTTAGGTGGGAAGAAAAAAAGTCAAGAACACCAAGAGGTGGGGAAGCCGGGATGGCTCAGTGGGTTAGGCGCTCACTTTTCAGCCCGGGGACCGAGGATCGAATCCCTGTCCCAGCCCGTGTGGACCCACATGCTGAACTGGGGAGTGCCCCCAGTTCAGTTCTCACTGGGGCGAGACCCCGGCCCAGTGTTGGCCCTGTGCAGCCCCAATCCCACCTGTGGAATGAAACTATGTGGAAAAACCAATGATGTGCAACTATGGAGACTGTTCGGGGCCCTCCCCCTTCTCTCTGTCTCTGACTCTGTATCTCTCTCTCTCTCTCTGTCAAAAACAATAAATAAATCTTTAAAAAAAAACAACACCTAAAGGTATGAACAAACTTGGAATGAAAGAATAGAAAAGGTCATTTAATTTAAGTTAATAACAAGAATTTATCAATACAAAAATATTGATAAATATCTAAGGAGTTTTAAATATAATAGAACTGGGACAGTCTAGTAACCTAGAAACTGGTTGGCAGAACTACTGGAGCATCCATCCACAGCTAGCTACTCTGATGGGGATTTTCAAGTCCCTGGCTAGCAGGATGATAGGGAAAAAAATATTGACTCTGGCAGGCAAGATCTTTTTCACTGATCCTAGACATCTGGTCACTAAATCTTTTAGAAGGGCAGATTAGAGACAGTGAATGGAAAACCCCTCCAGCAGAGGCACCGATAGTGATTTTCAAATGAGTCTGGAAGCTAGCCAATCTCTTGTCATCAGATCTGCAAAACCACATTATATATTCAATCTTACAAATAGAAACAAAAGAAGAAAATTTACCAGACCACATTTTTTAAGACCCTGAAGGGTTATAAGAACAACAAAAAGAGTGAAATAAGGACTTAGTTATTTACCCAGAATGCATCATGACTCAACCAGGTCAAGCAACTTTTTGTAAGGTAACTTCCATATGGCGGTAGGGAATCTCTGTAGCAAGCTTAACATAGAAAACAATTATTGTGTATCCTGGAGATGCTCATGGAGTAATGACTTTCTAAACCAGACATTTGGCAATCAGCAGAATTTACACTTTGGTATTGTGATGAAGTAAACAAACACTGATATTCATTTGGCTCATCATTCCATTTGAGGTTTCATGATATACCTTCAGCAGCAATTGAGGGCAGGCCTAGTCTCCACTCACAATTTTTCTTCCTATAACAATGTGGAAAAAAAAAAAGGAAAGAGAAGGAAACAAAACATAAAAATCAAAGATCAATCAGCTCAGACAAATTGCTCAATGCCCTCATCCGGCCACCTAATGCTCTCACTATTATGAGAGGCAGGTGACAGAATCTAATTAACAACATAATGTAAGAAAGCTGTCAGTAAGGCAGTACAGCTCTATTTTCCAATGGGAACAAGGTCTACTTACATGAAATCCTGAACTGAATTTACATGCCTTCTTATATATTCTGATTCAAGTAAAAGGTTAAAAACAGGCCTTGACCTATTCTACTCAAAGGAGTAAATGATCCTATGTCTACTAGTCTTCCTGATCCTGCCCCATGTTACTGCATGGTGGTGACTTAGTGCTGAGTCTGACAGTGGGGTCTGCTCCCCTCCATCCCCACTCAGTCACTGGTGGAGGACCTTGTAATGATGGGTAGAAACAAAAGGAGAGATGAGCCACAAACTGTAACCTCTAATCTCTCTTCAACTTTGTACATGCCAGAGACTGCATGCAAGACCACCGGAACATTCAGCCTACCCTATCTCAAGACACTCTCATAAACCCAGTTCTCAATTCAGATATGAAATTAATTAGGAGACGTGACCCCAAATATATATATATATATATACACATATATATATATATATATATATATGTATGTATATATATATAATGTTAATATCTGGGACAGAAAGTATGGAGCATCAAGAAATGTAGCTATGGTAGAAAAATGTGGAACCAAAAAGCAAGCTCTACTCTCTGGGTTTCGATCCCAGTTCTGCCACCTCACAGCTTTGAGAGAAGGGCACTGTGCATGACCTCTCTGAAGTGGTGTTGCCTTTGTAAGGCAATGATGCCAATCACAAGTATTTAAGGATCAACTGAATAAATGTTAAAACAGTTAACACATGGCTGCCTACTCTGTAAAGTTTTTAGAAGTAGGTCAGTGCAGGAAACAAAGATGGAAGGATGCTTACAGTTAGAATCAATTCTCCACTTGTTTGAAGAAAAAAGAAAAAGAAAAAAAAAGAAAGCCCTCTTTGTCTTAAGATTTACTTCTTTAAAAGACGACAACAACAACCACAAAGTCCAAAACTTTTTTCTGGTACTCTATATCCCTTTGAGAATGTTCTTAATAATTAAGATCTGAAACTGAAGGCTGCTATCATTTTTCTTAGATCCTTTTAATACTTTCTGTGTGAGAATTTCATCAACCTTGGAAACTCTGTGAACACATTTGATGGATTCAATTAAATGGTATGGCCAGCAGGTAGGTGCTCTCATACCTAGTGCATGAAGGAAACTCTACGTCTACAGTGATGAGGGTAGTTTCCTTTCTTCATCATTTTGCAGAAGGAGGGCGTGAGTCCTTCTTCCCCTGCCATAGCCTCACAGATGGTGAATCGCAGTTCTTCCACCTCCTTCCAAGTGCAGAGATGGCACTGAACAGATTGCGAAGGCTGTTTTGGGAGTGGAAACCAGCAAGTCGCAGTCTCGTGGTTTAAGGCGGGATTCGGGCACTTCTGCTGGAGGCAGTGCTTGCCAGCAGCACACCAGACATGCCTGGTTCAGGGACAGAAGCTAGGCAGCATGCCGCCAGTGTCCAACACGTGGCCTCCCTCAGGCCGGCCTGCTCACCACACATGCCCCCCACCCCGGGGCCCCACCCGGCCAATCCTCACAACAGCTTTGCTGACTTCATGCTCCATATCTGGGGCCTTCCTGCTAAGGGCCCTGGGACCTTATTTAGAACCATTTCTTCCCACCAAGGCGTTAGTCATATGTGTTTTCAACAATGTGACCATCTGGGCATCTGATGCCAGTCACCAAGTAACTAGTGGGATATACTGTAACATATCCAGAGATATTTAATAAGTATTTCCTAAATGAATAAATGAGATCCAGAAACTCTGCATTTGTTCACTCCATAGAGAATAATAATAGAGAAGCTTCTTACAGTTCTGTGGACCCCTCTCAGATGTCTTTTGAAGGCCCATATACCTCTATCCATACTCTAAGGGTAGGCTATTCCTTAGTGTCCCATCTTTAAGCAACTGCTCTTCTCAATCACCTCACTCCTCTTCAGCAATCTCATCCATGACTTCTACTCTAAGTATCACCTGTATTTTAATAATTGCCATTATTTACTTCTAGTCTATAGCACTTCACTCACAGACAATCAGACTTTTAATGGTCATTTTTATGACATGAGTGGGCACCTCAAACTGCACTCATTTAAGACTGAATTCATCCTTTTATCCCTGAGTTCTCCCACATTTATAGTCTATTTCAGTTGGTAGCCTGACCATCTACTCTAAAATATCTGGGAATATTTCTCAACTTCTTTAACTCCTGCCCCTACACCCATACGATCAGTTTCCAAGTTCTGCTGGTTTTATTACCCAAATGAGATTTGAAACTGACCCTTCTCTTCTCTTCCAATTTCCCCAGCTTTGCCTCAGGGCCCCATCATTTTCATTCTGGAGTGTTGCATTCGCCTCCTAACCGGTCTCCATCTCCTGACTTCAAGCCCACAGAGAAGTCATAGTAATCCATATCCACACAAACTTGACTCTCCCATTCCCTTGTTTGAAAACCTCCCAACAATTAATCTTTGCTTGACAGTAAAGCTCACACTGGGGGGTTATGTACTAAGCCACACACAGCACACCTTTCTGGACTTTCAGTTTTTCTCCAAGAGATGGCAGGGAAACTTCATTTTTATATGAAAGCAAACACAACTATATAATAGAGTATAATGCAAAATTTGCATTAGCCTAATTAAAATATTTGGACATGAAATGTTTACTATTCAGTGGCCCATACCTATGTGGTAACATAACTTCTCCCACAAAGCTCTAGTCATTGTTCTCATTTTTCATGATTATCTCCCACATATTCCATAAGAACCAGAAGTTTTATATATTTTTTCACTATTAATAGTATAACCCAGAGCCTAGAATAGGATCTGGTACAGAGCAGGCACTCAATAAATATTTACTGAATAAATAAAAGAGCCCACAAACCCATCTTGCAGCTGAAATCACCATTGGGATAGAAGGCTACCTAGTCTTTCTTATTGGGCTGGTTCCCACTTACCCAACTCTGCAACCTACACAGCCACTCATAAATTCCCCAGCTATCACCTACCATCAAGGTTATATCATTGTCCAGCTATAGGGCTGAACGTGGAATAAAGCTGGGTTACATGTACATGCAAGAAAATGATCGCCTAAGCTCTAAATCAGTCTGTCTATGCCTGGAGTCCCAAACACCCTTGAGGTTCCACCAGGTCCTGGCCCCCTTTTCGTCGATTGGGGATTTACAATCAATGCATATGACCCTGTAGATAGACTCCATCCCAAACTTTCTCTCTCCACATCCAGTTATGAAATAAAGACAGCCATGCATAAAAATGAGAGCAAACATCTTAAAAGAAGAAGGTAAGCAAATGTTCTCTACTACTAGTACAAGACTAAAAAGAAATTCCATGATTTGAGTAGCAAGCCTCTATGCATTTTGGAGAGTTATCTGGCAAACACCTACTCACCCTCTAGACCTCAGAGTAAGTATTCATTTGGGAGGGAAACATTTGATCACTGCCTTGCCCTTACCACTCTCATCCAAAGCTGCAAACTCCCTTACCGCTAATGCCCAATTTTATCACCTCCAGGGTAGCTCCAGGTTAGTAGGGCCTGAAGCTAGTACAGTTGCTATAACCCTAAGCATAAACATACAAAATTACAAACACAAAATTAGATGAATAAATAAATATTATTTATAAGAAAAATCACATCAAGCTAAAAAAATGTTTAAGTCAAAACATATAATTCATGCAAAAAAAAGGCATCATGTTTAGTTAATTAACTGCCTGATACCTTTAGAACACCTTTCCTATTTGTTTTACAATGTGTTGATTGCAAGCAATTAGTTGCCTCTTCATATGACAATAATATTGTAGTATCATTTTCTATTGAGAAAGGAGAAATATAATTCAGACTTTTCTTTGCTACAGTTGATCAATATTTGTATTTTATTACTGATAGTTGGGCTTCATAAAACATTCTACATTATACAGAGACAAACTCTCTGTATTGCTACAAACACAGAATTTCTGATGAATTCTATTTCACATAATTCTCATTCAAAAAACACGTGGTGTGTCTAATTGTATATGAAAGATCTTTTTAGATATTAATGAGAATAAAAATCTTTACATATAGTTTTATATATTGGATGGCTACAAAATTCTTTCACAGCCTGGCTTATGGCTCCATTCATTTCAAATCCTTTCATTTCCCCATTCACACTCTCTTTGTCCTAGGACTCTGGAATGTAATCATACCATCTCAGAAACTCTGGCCCCACACCTTCATGTCACAGCGTCAGGTTTGGTTGACAAAGATAGGCAATACAAGCGTTCCTAAAGCCATTTCTACACCAAGATGATTAGCAATAGCTTAACTGTGCATAGAGGTGATTGAAAAACACATAGATATAACCCATGAAACCCAAACAAAATGTAGCTTCAACTCGACTCCTCCCCTTTTCCAAATTCCAAAAATGCCTACTGCTAGTGTTTTGTAACACAAGGGAAAGTGAAAGACATAGGAAGTCACAGTAGAGAGAACGTACTCCCACCTGAGTGTGGTTAAAATAGCCAACATTTGCAGATTTCACGGAAACACATGACCGTGTGAACACATGGCTAGGGCTTTGGAACAGACCCAGAAAGTACAAGTTCTGAAGCTCAGGCTTCATTATGTTCACAGAAAATCCATTTCTAATCACTGCACTTACCAGATTGTACATTAATTAATTAATTAATTAATTAATTCTGTTCTGTTTCCCCCTCCAGACTATAAACTTCTTAAAAATAAGATTAAGCCCTATTCATCCTTGCATCTCCAGTACTTAACACTATCTGTCATGTCACTCACCCTCAATAGATGTGTGTTACCTGAGTGGAACTGAGGTGGCAGAGAAGCTAAATCACTTAATAGTGCCCAACTACATCTTTTAAAGCAGTAAATCTTTTTCTGCCATAGAAAGAAAAGCATGTTGGTGTCAATCAGACATTGTGCTTTTAGGGAAAGGTGACTGACCAAACACAAGTTTAACAAAGGAATAACCATATATTTACTTAAAACATCATGGGAGATTAATAAATTTCAAGCTGCATTATCAATAGGCAGTATTTGCCCATCTGGCCAAGTACTGAAGAGTTTGTTAGTCTAGCAAACCAACATGTGCCTAAACTGAAAACAATAGAGTGAAGAAAGAAATCACAATCCAGTTATAAATTATATTTGTGAATGTTTTCATGTGTTTTGATTACCTTTCAAGTCTGTTTATTCATTCAGCAGGTAGTGAGTTCCTGCTATATGCCAGGCATTGTGTGCTAGGGACTAAACTTCAACATGAATCAGACTGAACAAGTTCCCCATCACATGGAGTACAGAGGCTTATGGAGGAGACAGACATTAATTGAATCATCACACAAATAACATGGTAATTACAAACTAAGATAAATGCTAAAAAGGAATGCAACCAGACTCCATGAGAGTGTAAATAAAGGGGCTTCACTCGTGAGTTTGTTAAAGATAGTTTCCCTAAGAAAAAGATACTTGAGCTGAGGTTTGAAAGATAAAAAAGAATTAACTAGTTGAAGAGGATTAGCACAAAGAGGGGAATCAGAGGAAGAGAATGTGCAAAACTGCCTTGGTGTGAAGAAACTAGAGATTACCTATCACCCCTCCTAATGTACTCTACCCTTCTCTACCCTGCTCTGTACCCCAAAAGGTTTCTTTGTGTCTCTGGTGTCTGCTAACTTTTATCCAGTTGTATGGGGCATTTATTCTCCATGTTCTCTCTCTGCTGAGCCCTGGGTTGATTGTCACTCTGATCATCTTTCTAAGAGCACAGTTTCTATTGGGCAGCTTTATCTCACTGCTACAGCTAGGGCCATCT
>PVKE010048529.1:0-11555 GCA_004027555.1 Craseonycteris thonglongyai | reverse complement strand
AATAATATTAAAAAAAAAAAAAAAAAAGAAACCACATCCTACATCGTCTAAACCAGGCTCCTGCAGGGACTGAAGAGAGGCACTCTAAAAGTGTGAGCCTCACAGTCATGAAACTGGGCTGTTCAAAACCAACTAGATAGACCGTCTCCCACTTGGTAGGAATTCTACTGACTATCCTTTAAAAAATGCATTTTTCTGAAAGTAAATGACTAAATATAATGAGCACAGAAACCTCAGGAGCCACGCCAGCTTTTCCGGTGGGGGCCTCAATGTGTGAATGAAGCAGTGATTCAGGAAGGGAGGGCTTTGCCCGCTTCTTTGGGAGAATGCCTTTTCAAATGTAGGCACCTTGGCATTGAGCGCTCCGTGGCTGGGACACAGCGTGCATGGCCAACTCTCTGAGAGTTAAGGAGCTCACTAGTGCCAGTTGGCTATCAAAGAATATGTGGCCCTCTGCCAACTCACAGCTCCCATGGCAGTCACAGAAATCTTTCTCTTTTCATCCACGTGTCAGGCCAGTTGGCAGGGGTGTGATCACTAGGCTGTGAGTGGGCCGCTGGCGATGAATACCACGCGTGCCTCAGGAGACTCCCATCAATAGGCTAAGTATCTGGGCACGCAGTTTTCTCAGGCATCACGATTTAGGTTTGATACCTAAGGTCAATGTGGTTGGTATATTTCATATGAAATATGAAAGTTGACTTATTTATTTTTATGATAACAAGCTACTTTACATTTTCAAACAATTTTATTTACTAAAATATGTCTCAACTCTCTAGCTGAGATGGAGTCAGATATTTCTAAGTATCTAGAAAAATCTCTCTAGATTATTTATATTATTTATTAATGGTCATCATTTTCATGTATATCTTGTATTCCCAAACCTGTGTATAATCCCTCAAATTGGGATAAAAACATTTATATGTCATTTCCAGCAGACGCCAAGTCTAAACTTGATCTTTGACTATGAGTGTGAGATCTTTGAAGCTTAAAATAATAGTATAAATACCCTTTATACATTATAAATTTGTGCATACTATGTATACATATATAAAATAATAGTGCTAAGTGATAAGTAAAAATATTGATTTTATTTATATTTATTACTTTATATACCTATATAACAATGCCTCAAAGAAAAATCCCTTTTTATATAAGAGTAATATTTTGGGAATGGTATTGAACAAAGAGGGAGCTGCTAACAGTATCTTAAATGCTACTTAGTTAACAACTTGAATAGCCTAGATCACGTTTTCACTAATATTTCTTTTGTTCTATGACTGTTTTTTTTTTTTTCTTTGCTTGCTATGTCTCCTACATCTTGGACCAATGGAATCCTACTGATGCATCAGAGCTCATTTCAAAAGCTATCTCCTCCATCAAGCCTTCTTTCACCCCTCACCAGCAAAATACAATTTCCTATGCTAATACAATCTCTTCACACCATTCCTAGTATGTAACACCATATATTACAGTGTGTGTGTGTGTATAAATTTTTACATACACTCAATTTCAATTTAGGGAAAAATTGTGAGCCTTGGGCTCAAACAGATATTGACTCATAGGTACATGTCCTCTGGAGGGACTTGGCCCCAGTACATCAGTTATTGCTTTCTCTATTGACTAAAGCAGACAGTTCTGCAGTTAGCGTGAGATGAAGCAGTAGTTGTCTCTCAGGAGCTTTACTGAGACTTGGCAGCAATTCAACCAACGCCAGTTTATCATTGTTATATTACTATTATTGTTAATTTTTTCTCTCTCCCAGGGTGCTAATCATAGTGCTTATATTAGAAGTTTGAAAACATTGAAAATTTTAATTGACATACATTTTAATACATAAAATGCATTTGAAAAAATTCTTTTATGTTAGGAGTTGACTTAGCAAGATTCCTTGTTTTAAATAAATGTCAAATCATTTAGCAAGTGACAAATGCATTATTTTATAATTTGTTTTGCTTTCTCAGATTATTATTAACTTTAACCTTTTAATTTATATACAGTAGATTAGGCAAATAACTATTACAGCTAATTCAGTTGTGCTTTGTGCTAACTGCTTTTTAATAATCTCATATATACCTGTATATAACTAAGCAGCATTTGGGGACTTCAGCATTACACATTTGATATTTTATTAATAATATATTTGAAGAAGTTAGGAATAAAGGCTGATCAGAACTATTCTCTCCTTGTAATTTGCAATAGCTACAAATCCTCACAGAAATATTTAATATTTGTATGGTCACATATTGATTTTTGAGTTTTCTGTATTACATTCCATGCAATGAAGATATAAAATTCTGTCTTTGTGGTGTCCGTTGCTAAAGTGGGATTCTTGTTTAGTCTCATTCACTTATTATGATAGGATCTCACAAGTAGAGTGTCTATGGGAGCAAGATATTTTACAGGAATTCTGTGATGCAAACAGAAGAAAATGGAGAGGGGTGCACATTTTAGAAAATGTAGCTTTTAGATTTGTCTGCACCTACTGGTATATTTTCATTCATTAATTTTATTTATTCACCCACTGCTCTTTATAAAACACCTAGTCTTGTGTCAGAGACTGGACTAACTAACCATTAGAGACATAGCCATGAATAAATTTTGACAGAATGTCCTATGTTTTGTTTTTAATCCCTAAGATTATATTTTAAAATACAAGGATGACATACTCCATTAAAAAAACTAATGACTATATTTTGACTTCAAAATAACACAGCCTGTAATTGTTGGGCTCTGTCATTATAGTAATAAGAAGAGTCCACAATTTAATGATACGAACCAAGAGTTTAGGATTAGGCTTCTATCAAACTCTTTGAAATTTATTATTCATGAAAACTGTTTAGAAAGTGCAGGACATCTCACAACCTTTGAATTCCCTGAAATACCACACTGTATATCCTTTATAATATATAGGAACCTTGGGAAGTAAAATACCAGGGCTGTTCAGAATGTAGCCAGCCATGTAATATGAAAAATAGAGGCATTTATGGCTTAATTTTTTCTGGACAGCCCTTGTATATTCATTTTCATCCCTGACCTTTTATATTTTACTTAGGAACAAAATCCTCTATAAAATATTAATTGCGGTGTCTACCATCATGTTTCATTAGACTCTGTAATATGTTAAACATCAGAATGTTGGAAAATAAAAAAACTAACTTTTATTTCTATTGCCCTTCAATATGGATCCAATAAACATGTTTTCTGTGGAAAGAAAAACAAAGCATTCTTCATCAAAGTCAATAGAGTTAGTTCTTAACTAAAAATAATGTGAATTTTTCTCTGAGCTTCAAAATAGTCTCTTAATACACTAGGTAGTCAATAAGATTAATTTCACAAACTGTTCAAGTATAATGGGAAGCCAGTATATTCGAACCCAGTTATTAACCCATAGCAAAGTTAAGCTACATTTAGCCTAATTAATTAACCAAGTAAATTATTCAAATTTTCCCACCTAATGGTCTTCTCTTAAGTATTTGTAACACATTGCATATTTAAAAAATACACAGCTATGTATAGTGAATTATAACTTGAATGCTGACTGCCTTTATTTTGAAGTTAGCCTTGTAAAATATGTCATATTCTATGTACTGATTACACTCTTCTATAACTAATTGATTACTCTACAAATATATTCTACTGTCAGACACTGTTTGCAGCAACCTTGTAGTGAAAACCCTATAATTTAAATGGCTACTAACCTGATGTCTATAGTTGAAAAAAAATGAATTTTGCGCCATTACTGATTGCATATCAGTTCAGCCTTAAAATCCTTACTTTAATGATCTTCCTACTTAAAAGGCAGATTTAGTATCATTTCAGTTTTCCCCACTCCAGTGGTGCCATCTTCAATTAGGCAATTTCCTCATTGCATGTGCTATGAGGAACCAAGGATGCAGGTCTGCATTCCCTGTACATGAAATGAGGGAAAACACTCAGATAGTCACCTTCACCATCACACATTATGTTTAAATCTATGGTAATAGACTCATACTCCAAGAAGGCTTGCTGCGTTTGTTTGCAAACTCATGTGCAGTGCTTACAAGTCTGTGGCTTTATTGACATATTCCTTTCCATTCCTGTGGTTTTTAATTGAAATCCCCACTGCTTTGCCCAGCTTTAGGAATGCAGAATATAGGAGTTTTACATTCCCTTTCCAATTCAGACAAGAGGAACTCAGGATCCAGTTTGTATAACATAATCTATAGATTTTAGGGTTTCTTTTGGTCTATAATAAAATGATGAGTCTTAGCATGTATGTTGGGATTTAGTGGCTGAATTGAATTTGTGTTTAGGAAAAAGTTTCTTTTAAATTTTTTAACACATACAATTGTCATTACCTGTAGAGTTGGGACTGGATTGGTTTTCTCCACATCCTTTTATAAACATTTCTTATGTATAACACTCTGTAGTAGGTGCTGAGACTCAAATACAAAAAAAACATTTTTTTAAAGATTTATTTTATTGTTTTTGAGAGAGACAGAGACAGAAAGAGACAGAGAGAGAGAGACAGAGAGATGGGGGAGGGCCCAGAGCAGTCTCCATAGTTGTACATCATCAGTTTTTGACATGGTTTCATTCCACACAGGTGGGCGGGGCCGTGTAGGGCAGGAACTGGTCCAGGGCCCCCCGCATGGGGGCCGAACTGGGGGTGGGGGCGAGAGCCAAACTGGGGGCCACCAGCATGGGAAGCACACCCCAGTTCAGCCTATGGGTCTGCACAAGCCAGGGCCCAGATTCGCTCCTCGGGGCTGCAAAGTGATCGCATAACCTGCTGAGCCATCCCGCCCCCCCCACCTTTTTTTTTCTCTGAACATAGTTGAGTTGGTAACAGCGAGATTTGGCACCAAGGAGCTTTATTACTAGATTGCAATGAAATAAGTAGTTATATTTATTCATTTGCCTCTTTTCCCCCTCGGTCTCCTGTGATTATACTTTAGAAACGCTGAGCTGAATATTCAGGTGGTAGTGAATCTGACAACAAACGACCTAGCAATGCATAAGGATTCACTTGGATCAGTCTTTCCTTTCTTTCTCCCTGCTGCTCATCTATCGATTCTAGTTTGACCAACTTTCAAACTATGTTAGAAGTGGAATTTGGTTTATTTTTTTCAAACACCTTTCTATGAACTTTAAATATATAAAAACATACAGCCATTTCTTCAGTACCCACAGAGGAGAAGGGAACTCGAGTACTGCCTTCCTCCTGTGCTTCCTCTGTCCGGGTCCACAGTCCTCAGCGTGCTCCACAGAGAGGCCTGAGTCAGGGGCCATGGTGTTCGGTGCAGTCTCACCACCGATAGAAAGTGTAACATTAGACTATGCCAAGAAATCCAACATTTCCCCCAACTTTCCTGGCCATACATTCAGCTGGATATGAGAAAAATATAGTTACCGGTACCCAATTTTCTACACATCCTAATTCAAGTTCTTAGATGATACATAATACATGTTGATTTTCTTGGGGTATGTTGAAGTCACTTGTTTTCACAGATGAAAGTAACAAAGTTTGTAAATATAAGAACTAAATTTTTTCTAATTTTATGAGAGAAATGGAAGTAAAAATTATGGTGATTGATTACTAACTATAGGTTGAAATTCATGGTGCAACATGTATAAATCCCACTAGTGCAATTAATAAAATGAAGTATGTACTTTCTTTTGACAAAGTATTAATGATTTTTGGAAGTTGCTTTAAAATGTTTTGATGACATTCATTTTACATAACATTAGATTCAGTATTGATAAGATAGATATAAGTGCTTAATAGAACTATTAAATTGTCCTCCCATTGCATATGAGTGAAAGCACATTATAAGGCAGTCTCTCATTAAATTCTGTGTTAATGCAAGACTTGAATAATGAAAACTATGAGATTTGAAGTGAATAAGATGAATCTTTTGTTCTATTTCTACTCCTCTTCCTTTTTAAAGACAACTGAGCAATATATGTTTTATTATTTTTTATTTTTTGCTGAAATATTGGCAACATAAAGCATGTCTAATGCCAGTGAGGCAATAGTAATAATACTAAAGTGTGACATAAATAATGAAAAATAAGTGCTTGAAACAAAACATTACTGAGTTTCTAACAGATATTTAAGATTTTCACTGTTTCAGTAACTTTTAGTTTTATATATATATATATATATATGATAGATACAGATATTGTTATAATTATAGTTATATATAGTTATTATATGTGAGTATAGTTTAAAAAGCTGTAGTGTTCGGAAGATTTCAGATTGATCAGTCATTTCTCTACTCATTGAAAGAACAATATCATATCTGAGATAACACATGGACCAATGTTTATAATCTGATGTCATGCCTTTCTTAAATTCATAACTCACAAAACCATGAGATTCAATAAACTAGCTTTGTTATAAGTTTCTGAGTTTGGAGGAATTATCATAGTCTCTACATTGTGGAGTTTTTGAGAAGTGAATGAGATAATGCATGTAAGGCACTTAAAAATGTCTGTTGTGTAATAAACTCGCAAATGTCAACTATCTTTTGTTATTATTTTTCTATACATCTCAAGCAGTGATTTAGGGGAGAATGGTTGTGGTCTAATAAAACTAGAAATTCTTGGCTCTTGCACTACCCATAATGCCACTTTATAATGTGCTGTTCTCAATCTTTTGTCTGACTGCCTCAACTAGCAAACAAACTTAATGTCTCAGTTTGGGTTTGCTCAGAAACAGAAATGAGTAAAGACAGAAATGCAAGGAATTTATATGTGTGAAATGAAATAAACACTGGTAAAGGAGTTGGGAGGTGAAATAGAGAAGGCGAGGCAATAAAGAGTGCATTGTTAAGCCACTTTCCACTGGTAAGTCAAACTGAATTCCAATAGGAAACTCTGAGAGTCAGCGCAAAACAGGTGCTTTAAAATGGTGTCACTTAAGAGGCAAGCAAGGTAGCTGGGACATTAATATTAATGTATCAACTCTAATCACTGATGGAGGCCTTCTGGGATGGGGGTATTAAATTCTAGACCCTTTTAACTTAATTTGGCAGCAAAGTGGTTTCTGGTGGCAAAAGCATCCTCAGGCATGGGATGTTGGGGCTGTCAGTGTGCATTTGTAGCTAGTGTGTTCTGAAGTGTTAAGAGCAGGGAGTTATGTAGGAGGCAGCAACCTCCACTACATTCAGTAGGATGAGAAATGGCCGGCTTATGCATCTGCCTATCACCCCCTATGTGAGAGCATCCAACCTGTGTAGGTCACATCATGTCTATTCATTGAAACTGTTCAAGACAAGGATCTTACTCTGGAAAATGAAATCCCGATCTCACACACTTTTAGGGATATCTAATGAGACTTGTATATAACCCGAGGCTTGGAATCCTGGAGAGGGCTACAAGTTCCGTGGCTTCGTTAACATATGTGAAAGTGCTGGCACTTAAGAAAATCCCCAAAGCTTGGAGAAATCACTTCAGAGTGCTGAGGTCCCTGCCATCCACTGACATCCAGAGTGATTTATTTTCAAAGGTGTCATGGTGTGAAATCATTGACTGAACTGTCCACTGTAAAGGGGCTTTTGCCTTTTTCCTTTTGAAATGTTGCCTTTAAAGGGTCCTGGCTTTCTTTATGATAAACAATGAAACCTTTCGCATTTTAGAACCTGAGTTATATTGAATGACATTTGAACACTTTTAGTCTCCTCTTTGTAAAAACAGTGGGGGGAGGGGTTAACATATTGTATACATTTACATTTTAAATTGTGTAATCATGTTATCATCTGAAACTAATACCATGCTGTTAAAATTTAGATAAAGTGTCCTGTAATGCATACAAAATGTTCATTTGTTGAAGGCCATTAAGTTAATTTCCTGGCAACAAGATTAAATGCAATGCATTTACATAATTATTAGTCATGAGGTGTAGAAAGGATAATTAAATATTCCACCACATTAATTTATATTTAATTAACAGTGCTTTAGTGATCCTTCTGTCTGAATATTAATATTGTGTAAATAAACAATTAGAATGCATGCTGATTTTATTAAAGGTTTATTCTTAAAATTAAGTAAAAGATGAAATTATTAATTTAATTATATCTAATTTTGAACCCTAATTATGTTAATAAAGTTTGAAAAGGTCTTTCATGGGCCTCGGGGGTGACAGCTTCATACTTTATATTTTCAACTACAAGGTACCTTTATATTTATTTACTTTATGCCAATAGTTATTTATTTCATGATACTTTATAGTTCTTTTAAATAAGGGATTGACATGGTACTTTAAAAATGAAGTTTAATTATTATTGTATAGTAAACCTTATTTAGTCATGACCATATTCACTTGGGAAATGTGGTATTTCTGGGAAATGAATTTATTATACAGAAGGGAACAACAATTAAGCAATCTCAAATACAGTCAAGTTGGTGGAAGCTATAGCTAAGCGTTATAGCCAATGTAGTTTACTAGGAGATAAAATTTCTGAGGGTTTAAGAGTTTTTTTTTCCTCTCATGTGGTATTATGGAAATTCTTGTAAAGCTAATCAGACATTAGTAGGAATGAGAAACTAAGTCTTTTCTAGTCTTTGATGCAAGATATATTGGAGGGTATAGATTGTAGTAAAATGAAATTTTGACAATACATGTACTATATCTTTAAGTATTCTTGCCTTTCTTTGCCTGGACAATGTGGAAGGCAATAAATAAATAGAATCAGTGTTCATAAGCATTCTCAGTAAAAGAAGAAACTAAATGTGATCTGGAAAAAAAAAGATTGATGTTTCTGAATCATTAGAACTAAAATATAAAGTTGCATTAAAATATCACTAAGCAGCAATAATACTTTTCTATCAGGAGATATTAAATTATAACATCCCAAGCACAAATATTTGTGTTTTCAATATGAAATATTAGGGCAAACAATTCAATAATGATACCAATTTTAACTGTCTAGATAGAATTTTCAGGGAAAAGATTCTGTCTCACTAGAACATGTTTCCAAATGGAAACATCTGTTTCTAGATTTATAGAAGGGAGAGTAATAAAGTTGCTTTTCTTTCTTTTCAAAGCTGTTAGGACTTTTATATTTACAATATGACATGGTTAATATTCCCCGGGGCTGGCCAAAACATATTCCCTCTTGATATGTGAAAATAACTCTTCTAAGGGTTGGAAATCATTCTGCTGTGTGCTTGATTCATGCTTCCATACTTTTCAACTGAAAGTATGCAAACCACAGTGCCCACTTTCATAGGCAAAGTGTTGAATCCCTCAATACAACCCACACTTTGTAAATCCTTGTAGTGATTTTCCAGCCACTATTTTTTGATTTTGTTTTTGCCCCCTCCTTCAGACCTGTTCAGATTGGAATCACACTATTGTCCTTCCTACGCAGCTTTACTATCACGAGAGCTGTTTGGAGTGATCGCTTATTCAGGTAAACATGACCTTTGCTCATTCATTCAACAAATATTTTTGAATACCTACTTTTCTAGTTTCTGACACTACCAAGAGGAATAAGACAAGCTTTGTAATTTTAGAGAGCATATATAAATTCCAGTGGAGGAACATATAATAAACCATGCAAAAAACCAGATATGGTAAATGGGTAAATAAATAAATAAATAAATATTTATGAACTCTCCTCAGTTGCAAAGATTCTCTAGCCTTGAGGGTTGGATAAAAATGGTTAGTCTGATGTTCTGTCGAGCATTAATTTCAGAGGATACATTTCCCTTTATAAGAGCACATTCACTTCTCCTCTGAGAATCTACTTGGTTGAACATTAAAACCTATCTACCCATAGCGACATGGTGAATTGGAAATTATGGGAAACATGTCATTGGTTTCTGAGTTATGGAACATTTCATTGTTGCCATTGAAGTCACTGCCCATAACTCTTGGGACAGGTGTCCCCATATTCTCTCAGTAATCCTCTGAATTCAACTCCCCCCTGCCCACGCAGTTATAGATCATGAAATATAAACCATTCAAAAACACATCTTAGTGAACACTTCCCCTTTCTTTTGTTTGAAGTATTAATTTTCTTTTTGAAGTTTTCTTTTGTTCAATAGAAGTAAGCAGTTTTCCTTGTTTCATTGACTTGTGAAAGTCTTACATGTGACAAAGAATAAAATTTTCACATTAAAAAAACAAACAACAAAACTATAAAACTAGTATAGCCAAAATCTTTAACCTTTCTTTTTATTTTTTAAAATTTGTATCTTTTTGATGGGATCAAAATGAAGCTTCTTTGCAAAGAAAATTATATTTGTTCTAGGGAAATTATATCTAAAAACTCTCAGATAGGTTTTTGCTATAAGTGTGTGCTATCTCTTATTTTATTTTTATAGTCTTATACATTTACATTATTTATCTATTACATCTGTTTGTTATATTTTTATTTTGTTATTATACTTATAAAAGGCTTCAGATTAAAAGGTGAATTCTCTAAACATTAAGAGCCAGAGATAGAATTGAAAAATTTCAGAACACTGAAAAATTTTATGTAGCTAATGGTAGAAAGCTTCCTAGCAGACTGTAGATCTTAGAACAATCCTGCAGTTCTGATTAGCATAAGAAAAATAATTTTTAACTGACTCTCTAATTTTGGCAATTTAACCAACAGCTACCAATGGTTGTATTACATTCTAAAGCTTCTAGAAAACTGATACCCTAATCTTTTCCTTAGAGATCTTCATCCAGTTTTAACTTGCAGAAGAGCTTGATTGGGGTTGAGATCAAATGAGACAATCTTGTCTAAATATCTTGTACATCTTTGCAACTTGCTGAACCTGTTTTGTGGAAGTTTTTTGATACTTTTATTACCTCTGACGATGAATTGAAACACCTTGACTAAGTAATTTCTCCTTTGTGTCCCAGTTTCCATAGTGATAAAATGAATAAGTAGATATAGTTTAACAGTTATTAATGTATCAGCTAAATTATCCAATTTTTCTTCCTTTGGTTTGATCCTCACATTAAGATATTGATGCTGCGTTCACGTGTAGGGGACATTTATGCATGTCCATATGGGCATGTTGCCATTGTGATGGGGAAACATTTTCTGAATACTTTTCAGAGTTATAGATAACTGAGTTGATTTTTTTCCCCCCAGAAAATGTTCTTCCAAAATTCCTCTAAAACATTCAGGAAGTGGATAATGGTGCTGAGGTTACGATTTTCCTATACATAACTGGAGGAAAAGAAAGGGAGAGGCCAGTTTCCCAAATGACTTTAATTTGAACAGGGGACAGAGGTCTGAATAAATTGCAGTCCTTTCTATACCATGTGTCCTAATTTAAACAAAAATATGATTATAATATCAGTCTGCTGTCTCTTTGATTTACTTGTTCCTAATGGTCAAAGAAGTAACAAATCAAGGAAATAGAAAACATGATTAATTTGAAATGGGAAGAGGGACGCTTGGAAGATTTCACAAAGGATTTATCACCCCAGGGTATTCTTTTTTTTTTTTTTTAAATTTATTGTTAAATTTGATGAGGTTACATTGGTTGGTAACAATTAGATAGTTTACAGATGTACAAGTCCACCTCACATCATTCATGCATCGTATTATGTGCCCATCCAC
>PVKE010048528.1:0-11555 GCA_004027555.1 Craseonycteris thonglongyai | reverse complement strand
CTAGGGTGGGCCTTAGACACAATAGCAGATTCCTCTTTCAGCAGGGGGGCTGGTTGTTCAGTGTGGGCGGGGTGCAGGAGCTCTGGTCTTTCCTCCTCCTGGCTGCCCCTCCTTCAATCGTATCTGGAAGCCATGCCCGGAGGGCAGCACTTGGATGGGCTGGGGCTTGGCAGAGGCCCTGGTCGGCCGCACAGTCCCGTGCACAGGCAATGACACCGCGGAGACCCAGCAGGCAGCCCAGTTGCGCACGCGGACCGCAGCGCCCCAGAGGCCCGGTGGGCGGCACGCCAAAAGCCCAACTGCGCGCTCCTGAGCAGGCAGCAGCGCTGCAGCAGCCCGGTGAGCAGGGCGCCGAAAGCCGGTCCCGGGCACCGGCAGTGGTGCTGCGGTGGCCTGGCGAGCAGGGTGCCAAAAGCCCTGTAGCGCACTGGCGAGCAGGCAGCAGCGCTGGGGGGCGGCCCGGTGGGTGGGGCACCGAAAGCCCAACTGCGCGCTGGCAAGGAAGCAGCGGTGTCGCTGCGGCCCGGTGGGCGGGGCGCCAAAAGCCCTGCGCGCACAGGCCGTCGCTCGGCTGGCAGCCGCTCTACGGTCCCGAGTCTGTTGAGACCGCCGGATTCACTCCAAACACGTCCAATGCAGCTGTGCCCACTCAAGCCCCAGCCCTCACTCCAAGAGCCCTGTCCTCAGAAGGCGCTCCCTCACAGTCAGTCTCCTCCGTAAATCAGGGGTGCTGAGCTGTTGGGGGCCGGTGCCCTGCTCCACGGTCCCTGTTCCACTTTAGGCTCTGTGATCTGATTAGGGCACTGCGTGCTGTCCCTTGAGTTCGGATGTTAAATTGTCCACAGTCTTGTGGGGATTCCGCGCTCCCTAGGTCTCGGCTTCCAGCCCGCCCTCGATCCAGCTCCACTTTGACCGTAGTCCCCCAACCCCCCTTTGTCTTTGCCAGCCCCGGACCGCGCTTCGAGTCTCTGTCCCCGAACCGCTGCTTCCCTTTACCTCTCCCGTTCTCCCTTTTCTTCTCTAACCTTTGTGTGTTGTTCTGCGTTGTGTGGTTCTCTTAGATGAGGTTTCTTCTCAGGGTTTCCCCTGTGGATTCTCCTCTGTTCCCAAGGCCCTTCCCAGGCAGTTATCAGCGTTCTCCTCTCATGCCGCCATCTTGGATCTCTTGGGGTTTTCTATATAAAGGATCATATCGTCTGCAAAAAGTGACAGTTTAATTTCTTTGTTTCCAATATGAATGCCTTTTATTTCTTTTTCCTGCCTAATGGCTCTGGCTAGGACTTCCAGCACTATGTTGAATAACAGTGGTGACAGGGGACATCCCTGTCTCGTTCCTGATTTTAGAAGAAAAGGTTTCAGTTTTTCCCCATTCAGTGTGACATTCGCTGAGGGTTTGTCATATATGGCCTTTATTATGTTGAGGTATTTTCCTTCTATACCTATTTTATTAAGTGTTTTGATCATAAATGGATGTTGTATCTTGTCGAATGCTTTTTCTGCATCAATTGATATAATCATATGTTTTTTATCTTTAATTTTGTTTATGTGGTATATCACATTGATCAATTTGCATGTGTTGAACCATCCTTGTGTCCCTGGGATGAATCCCACTTGATCATGATGTATAATCTTTTTAATGTATTGTTGTATGCTATTTGCTAGTATTTTGTTTAGGATTTTTGCATCGGTGTTCATCAGAGATATTGGTCTATAGTTTTCTTTTTTTGTGATGTCCTTGCCAGATTTTGGTATTAGGGTAATGTTGTCCTCATAGAATGAGTTGGAAAGTATTGCCTCTTCTTTAATTTTTTTGGAAAAGTTTGAGAAGGATAGGTGTTAGTTCCTCTTTGAATGCCTGGTAAAACTCATTAGTGAGACCATCTGGTGATGGTGAGACTTGCTTTTGGGAAGGTTTTGGATGATTGTTTCAATTTTCTTACTGTTGATTGGTTTGTTTAGGTTATCCAGTTCTTGATTCAGTCTAGGTATGTTTCTAAAAACTGGTCCATTTCTTATAGGTTGCAAAATTTGGTGGCATATAGTCCTTCATAGTATTTTTGTATGATCCTTTGTATTTCTGTGGTATCTGTTGTAATTTCCCCTCTTTCATTTCTAATTCGAATTATTTGTGTGTTTTCTCTTTTTCCCTTAGTGAGTTTAGCCAGGGGTTTGTCAATTTTATTAATTTTTTCAAAGAACCAGCTCTTTGTTGTATTAATTCTTTCTTTTTTTTTTATACTTTATTTCATTTAGTTCTGCTTTAGTTTTTATTATTTACTTCCTTCTGCCAGCTTTGGGTGTTTTTTGTTCTTTTTTTCATTCTTGAAGATGTGATATTAGATTGTTTACTTGTAATTTTTCTTATTTCTTGAGAAAGGCCTATAGTGATATAAATTTCCCTCTTATTACTGCCTTTGCTCCATCCCAATAATTTTGGTATGTTGTGTTTTCATTGTCATTTGTTTCTATGTATTTTTTATCTCTTCTTTTATTTCTTGTTTGATCCAGTCATTTTTAAATAACTTGTTTAATCTCCATGTATATGAGGTTTTTCCTGCTTTGTTTATGTAGTTGACCTCCAATTTCAAAGCTTGGTGATTGGAGAATACACTTGGTATGATTTCAATCTTCTTAAATTTGTTGGGACTAGCTTTGTGTCCCAGCATGTGATGTATTCTTGAAAACATTCTATGTGCACTGGAAAAGAATGTATAGTCCTGTGTTTTAGGATGAAGTTTCTTTATTTATTTTCTGCTTGGATGATCTGTCCAATGTTGTCAGGGGGGTGTTTAGATCCCCTGCTATAATTGTATTTTTGTCAAATTCTCCTTTTAGATCTGTTAGTAGTTGCTTTATAAATTTTGGTGCTTCATGATTGGGGGCATATATATTGATGAGTGTCATGTTTTCTTGGTGTATTGTCCCTTTTATCAAGATGTAATGTCCATCTTTATGTCTTATTATTTTTTTTATCCTGATGTCTTTTTCATCAGAAATCAGTATGGCCACTCCAGCTTTTCTGACTGCCATTTGCCTGGAATATTGTTTTCCATCCTTTTACCCTGAGTCTACGTTTGTCCCTGTGGCTGAGGTGTGTCTCTTGTAGGCAGCATATGGTTGGATTTTGGTTTTTAATCCAGTCTGCTACCCTGTGCCTCTTTATTGGTGAATTCAGTCCATTGACATTCAGGGTGATGATTGATATATGAGGATATTCTGTATCCATTTCTTCTCTCCTTTTTATTTTTTTGTTGTCCCAACTCTTCTCCATTTATTTTGATTTCTTGATTCATGTCGAATAGCCTCCTTCAGTATTTCTTGGAGTGAAGGGTTTGAGCTGGAGAATTCCCTCAGCTTCTGTATATCTGTAAAGGCCTTAATTCCTCCTTTATATCTAAAGGTTAATTTTGCTGGATAGTTAATTTTTGGCTGGAAATTTCTGTGTTTTAATATTTTAAATATTGGGGTCCACTCCCTCTTGGCTTGCAGAGTTTCTGCTGATAAGTCTGGTGACAGCCTGATAGTTTTTCCTTTGAAAGTTATGTTTTGTTTTTCCCTGGCAACCTTGAAGATTCTTTCTTTGTCTTTGGGTTTTGTCATCTTCAGAACAATGTGCCTTGGAGAAGATCTGCTAGGGTCTAGGTAGTTGGGGCTTTTAATTTCCTCTTGAATTTGGGGCTGCAATTCTTTTCACAGGTTAGGAAAATTCTCATCTACTATTTGTTTTAGTTGGCTCTGAGAAGATTTCATCTCACTTTCTTCTCGTACCCCTATTATTCTAATATTGTTCCTTCTGATGGAGTTAGAGAGTTCTTGTAGGGCTCTTTCATTTCTCTTGATTCTCATTTTCCTTTCTTCTTCCATCTGTGACATTTTCATGTTTGTATCTTCAATTTCACTCATCCTTTCCTCTAGCTGGTCAGCCCTGTTTCCTATGCTGGTCAGTTCTTTTTTCAGCTTTCTTATGATGCATTTCATTTCAAGGAGTTCCTTTTGGTTCTGCTCTAGCATCTCAATTTTATTGGTAAAGTACTCATTTTGCTCAGAAAATTTCTTGTTGAGGTCATTTAACTGTGTCTGGGTACTTTGCCAGCATTGAGTGAGTTCTCTGAGTGTCTTGAGTATTGCAGCCCTGAATTCTGTTTTACTTAGATTTGATTGCAAATGTGCAAGCTCCTTTACTAAAGATTGCCCCTGTTCTTTTGGAGGGGCTTTGGATTCTGAGGTGTGCATTGTGTTTGATATGGTTCTTTTTTTCTTTTATGCATGAGTATGTTTTCCCTCTGGTGGTTTGCCTATCAGCTGGGCTTCTCTTTATTTTTTCTTTTGGACTCAGTTGTGGGAGGAGGAGATTTTAGGAGAGGGTTGGGGGAAGCAGTCAGCTTCTGTGCCCTCGGGCCCTTCAGGTTGCTGTCTTAACTGTTTGAAAGCAGGGTACTGAGGGTGTGGCTGAGGGTGGGGGCTCGGACCTGAGACACAAGAGCAGATTCCTCTTTCAGCAGGGGGGCTGGTGGTTCAGTGCGGGTGGGGCTCAGGAGCTCTCTCCTCGGCTTGGCTGCTTTCCCTTTAATCACATCTGTGAGCTATGCCCGCAGGGTAGTGGCGTGGATGGGCGGGGGCTTGGCATTGGCCCGGTGAGCCATGTGGGTGGGGGTGCAGCTGAGACCTGGTCAGAGGTGCACCCAAAGCCAGGTCGTCCGCGCAGGTGTAGGTGCTGTGGAGGCTCATTTGGCAGCCCAGTCGCACGTGCGGGCATCAGCACCGCAGCAACCCAGTCGGTAGGCTGGTTGTGCGTGCGGGCCTCGGGGGCATGGTGACCTGGTTCACAGCCCAATTGAGCTTGCAGGTGGCAGCGCTGCTGCGGCCAGGTGGCTGGGGCGCCGATAAGCCGGTCTTGCAGCCCGATGGGCAGCCCAATTGCATGCACTGGCAGCAGCACTGTGGAGGCCCAGTGGGGGGGCGGGGGTGGTGTGTGTTGAAAGCCGGTCTCACATTGGAGCAGCAGCGCCGGGGTGGCCTGGTGGACTGGGTACCAAAAGCCCTGGGTGCACAGGCCGTAGCTTGGGCGGCAGCCACTCTATGCTCCCGGCTCTGTTGAGACCGCCGGATTCACTCCAAGCACGTCCAATGCAGCTGTGCCCACTCCAGCCCCAGCCCTCACTCCAAGAGCCCTGTCCTCAGAAGGCGCTCCCTCACAGTCAGTCTCCTCCATAAATCAGGGGTGCTGAGCCGTTGCGGGCTGGTGCCCTGCTCTCACCCCGCCCGCCGGGAAGTGCCGCCGCCCTGCTCCACAGTCCCTGTTCCACTTTAGGCTCTGTGATCTGATTAGGGCACCGCGTGCTGTCCGTTGAGTTCGGATGTTAAATTGTCCACAGTCTTGTGGGGCTTCCGCGCTCCCTAGGTCTCGGCTTCCAGCCCGCCCTCGATCCAGCTCCACTGTGACTGTAGCCCCCCAATCCCCCTTTGTTTTTGCCAGCCCCGGGCTGCACTCCGAGTCCCTGTTCCTGAACTGCTGCTTCCCTTTCCCTCTCCCGCTCTCCCCTTTTGTTCTCTAACCTTTGTGTGTTGTTCCGCGTTGTGTGGTTCTCTTAGTTGAGGTTTCTTCTCAGGGTTTCCCCTGTGGATTCCCCTCTGTTCACAAGGCCCTTCCCAGGCAGTTATCGGCGTTCTCCTCTCATGCCGCCATCTTTTCTCCCCCCATTTTATTTTTGAGATCATTTAGCTCCTTCTGTGTGCTCTGCCAGTTTTCTGTGATCTCTTTGAACATTTTCATAATTGCAAACTTGAATTCTCTGTCATTATATAATTCCATATCCTCACATTCCTTTTCTAGAGATTTTTCTCTTTCTTTCTAGCTCCTTTGTTCAAAGGGGTATTCATCGCTGCTGGAGCATTTTGTTTCATGTTTTTGGTAGATATGAAGGTATCTTTCTTTTACTTCCTAGCTGGTGTTAGTGTCTTATAATATTTCCTCTTATTTATTTTGTTTTCTTACAGTGGGAGACTTTCCAGGAGATGGGCTTCTCTTTGGCTCAGTTGCCCCGGTCTCTGTATGCCTCCTCTTAGGAAATTATGGTGGGCAGTGGTATTCTATGCCCCTGAGATCCCACTGCTGTCAGAAGCTGCCACACCTAGATCCCTCTGCTGGCTTCAAGAGGACAGGTGGAGGCGGGGCTTGTTCAGAAAAGGGCAGGCCTGATTGCATTAAAGGGTAATGGCGGCTTCCCTCTGCTGTCTTCAGTGAGAAGAATGAGGGTGGGGTTTGTTGGGAAAGGGGCAGGTCTGATTGTGTCACAGGGTAATGGCAGCTTCCCATCAGCAGCCCACTGAAGGGCTGAGGCCTGTGGGGTGAGCCCTGGGAGACAGCAAGGGGAAGCAGCCAGGCTCCAAGTCTAAGGCCATGCACAGTGCTCCAGATGGGGTCTCATCTCACTGAGGGCCACTCTGCGCCTCAGCAGCCAACACACTCCCGGTGTCAGCGCTCCAGCCACTGGAACACCTGCCTCCGGCTCCAGTTGCCGGCCTCATGCTCCACGGGCACCCAGTTCTAGCTGCCTGACTCCAGGGCTGGCAGCCGATCGTTACTCTGGTACCCTGCACCAATCTCCCGCTGCTGCAGGTACCTCACTCCGGCCTCCTGCCCTGCACCATGGCCACCCTCCCCATGCCCCGGCTGTGCCCCCCACACTGCCACCGGGGCCTCTCATCACCATCAGCCACATTCGCTTTCTCCATCCACCCCACGCTCTGGCATCTGCGCCTCCGCCTCCGTCTGATCCAGGCCTCCCACCCACCCAGAGTCGTTCTGCTCCTGGACCCGCGTCCCGACGCTCCCACCTCTGTCAGTCTCTCTGCTGGACTTGGCTCAGCCTCTGGGTCATCACTGGGTGGGTGTCCGGGTCATGCTCTACAGTGAGTCTCCACATGGCTCCCTTTCTTTCTCTCTCACTTGCCTCTTTTTCTCCAGCTTTAGGAATTTTCTTGGGTCTCTCAGCCAAGGCTGTGCACTATTTAGGGATTCACTGGTTGGATTTTAGTTGTTTAAATTGCTGTCTTTCCAGGAGAGGTTTCAAGAGCTCCTCTCACGCCGCCATCTTGATGATGTCCCCCCATATTGGTTTTTTGATGTTAATTTAAATGGTAAACAAAATTTATACACACATATAATTTTGGCTCTCCACCTTATGGTTAACAAAGCCATAATTAGAACCATATGGAAGCTTTTGATGATTTTAAATCATTAGAATGCCTTCCCTGGAGCCTGGTCTCTGTGATGAAAGAAGCTGCTTTTGTTTCTCATCATTACATTATTATTTGAGTGGACTCAACATTTTGGAGCATTCTACATTTTCAGTGCTTTGCAACCATTTTTAGGCCTTTGTTGAAGAGTAGTTGATGTACCAACTATCATCTGCTGCTGTATCAGTTGACTGGCTCAAGCATTCCAAATCTATCACATCATATTTGTCAAATGGACAAATGAAACAAAATAAATATGAGGGGAGGGAGCGGCAAGGATGGATTGCAGGTGCGGGGACTAGGTTAGAAAGAAAGAAAACTGGCCTGAAACTTTCCCGGCTGTGGAAAGGGACCAAGTCAAGAATGGTCAATGCCTCCAGTTTTCCTTTGGCTTCTAACTGTAGAAGTGTACTTCTTCCTCAGCACCCTGAAGAGTTGAGGGCAGCCTGGTGCTCATAAATTGCAGGATGCCATCCTGGTATTCAGAGAGCCAATCCACACTGAAAAGCCATTTAGTACTGAAAGGACAATAGTCAATTTGTAACCTAGACCATTAGCTTGTTTTGAAGTCCTTGAACTTTGGTCGATCTCGCTCTTTGCATGCTTTTTCTGTAAATAAAAATTAAACAGCTGGAGAATAACAGTTTTTTTTATGTTTGTTTTGTTTTTTTCCATATACAGATAGCTGATGCTTTTAGGCTGTATGACAAAGTCACTCCCTTTTTTTTTTTTTAGTGGATTACCCTATGAAGCTATGTGAAGCCTAATAAAATATAATGCATCTGGACATGGTGTCCTGAATGAATATATTTTATTTGTGGCTTCTTCATCTTAAGCTGTGATAACAGGAGTTCAACTGGTTATTGACCTGTTCATCTTTCACTGGGGGGCTGTAGTAGAGTTATCTGTATTCAGAAAAGAAATGGCAAGAGGAGAGCTGAATAACTTGCTGGCTCATTAGCTCAGAGAGTGTTTCATATTTAACAGAGATAAATTTATAGGTTGTGGCAACCAGAAGGTACCTACTTCTGCACAAAAGTACGGTCAATGAAATAGCACATTTTATAAACAGGACATATGCCAAAAGTGTTTGGTGTGAGTCATCCTTAGTGGAATATGAGCCATTGTCTTTTGCCTCCCTTAAAATTCATCATTTAGGGGACTAAACTGTGGTCATTGTGTCCTTGTTAAATGGATATTTTCTTTCAAGCTTTGAGTTTCTCAATTCTCATATACTTAAGAGGCTAGATGGATTGTATAGAAAGACTGAACATAATTTTACAATCAATTTATAGAAAATGATGGTTCAAATAACTTATGGAAAATATGTCTTTGAGAGTTTTATTTCTAAACAGTTATCTCAAAACCTCTATTGGGAGATCAGAGGTGCAGGAAGAGACGGTGGTATGTGGCTGGAACCCAAGTTTACACCAGGCATTGGCAAAGTGTCTGCTTTGAAACATTTATTTTTCTCCTAGCCTCTTCTGCCTTCTATCATTTTTACTCTAAATATGATTCAAAAATCATAAAGCCTAAATTTTGTGTTTTTCAAAAATTATTTTGGGGTATGCCAGGATGGCTGTGTGGGTTGAGTGCTCACCTTACAGCCCCGGGGTCTGAGGACTGAGTCCCAGCCCTGGCCTATGTGGACCCCTATGCTGAACTGGTGGGGTATGCTACCCATGTGGGAGGCTCCCAGTTTGGTTTCTGCCAGGGTGAGTGTCCCACGTGGGAGGCCCCCGATTTGGACCAAGGCCTGGTTCCCATGCTACATGGCCCTATGCCCAACTGTGTGGAATGACACTATGTCAAAAACTGATGGCATGCAACTATGGAGACTGCTCTGGGCTCTCCCCCTTCACTCTCTGTCTCTCTCTGTCTCTCTGTCACAAACAATAAATCTTAAAAAAAAAAAAAATATTTTGATTCAAAGAAAATATATCTAACCCATGTAGGAAACAATGCTTTATTTTTGCCATAGGCTTAATCCAGCCTCACAAACTTTTTCTTACAAAGAAACTACAAGATGAAGACTTTAAATAACACAAGGGCATCCTTTCCCAATGTCTGCCTGATTCCACAGAGGTATTCTGCTTGTGTCTCTTGATATTTCTGACATTTTTTTCATCCCACTGAAGAGAATTGAGAGGTGGTTCTCAGCCTCCTTGCTCTTCTACCCTCAAAGACACTGCATCATACTAATGAAGTGTGATTTGAAAAACATGTAAGGCTTTGGAAACTGATCAAACATGCATATAATAATCTCTATAACAAGTCATTGAACAATAAAATTAAATAGGACAAGTGAGCAGTTGGTAAATGAACAAAGACTGATGTGGAAAGTGATGTTTACATAAACAGCAGCCTAACTAATCCTTTGAAATGACTATAAAGACTTCAAGATGCCTAAAACCTTGGATATCTCAAGTTTTTGGCATTTCAAGGCCCCTTCTTTTCATTTAATTCTTCCAGCATCTTTTAAAGCAAGAAAGTGCATAATAATTTTCTTTCTCAAGGTGAGAGTTAAAACTACCCTTAGATCTTGCTTGGAATTGGAATGTGCATTCTCCTTGACCCAGCACAGGAACTATAATTCTCCAAAAACAACAAGTTGTTTTCTTGCAGCTTCCAGAACAAAACTCAAGTCACACCAGAAAGTCTCTGAAGAGAATGACTGCAGAAGGCATTTTTGAAAGTGAACATGAACTTTCTTGATGACAGGAAAAGGAATGGATCTGGCTTATCTGCCTAAGTCAAATATGTGTGTGTCCTCTCTTCTCACATCACTTTCTACACCATCCTTTATTTTTTTCTTTGAATTATACACACTTTGATAAGATTCCTTACGTGTTAATTGTAAAACTTCTAGTTGTAATGAGAATGAAGTTTTTGTGCTTTGATACAATAACTGCTTGATAAAGGTTTATCTGGAACCTAACACTATTGAAGCAATAACATCAGTCACACTCTTGGCACTCTCATTATTTTAAATTTTGTATTTGTAACAAAAAAATTAAGAAACTTTTTTTTTGGGAGGTGGGGGGTGCGGTACATTGGAGAGTAATGGAATTTGTACCAAAGAAAGGTAAATATTCTTTCTCTGTCAAGTCCAGGAAGCATGCTAGGCTATAACAGATGCTTAATGGAAAAGAGAGAGTTAAGCAGAGAGGGGACTAGTTCTTCACCATTTCCCTTTTCTTCTTGGCACACAGACCACATTTCTCAGATTCTCTTGTAATTAGTTACAAACCTTGGACTAGTTTTGGCCAATGGAATGTGGGTGGAAGTTATGAAGGCTACCTCCAGCCCTGGCCTGTATATCCCTCAAAATATTTCACATGTTCTCTCTTCCCTTATCTGCTGGCTGAATATAAAAGATGCAAATGGAAGATGCTGGACCACTACAGGGTAGCAGAGCCACTAGACTAAAGGGACGTGAGTTCCCACATCACAATGTAGAGCAGAGCCCCCCGCTGACTGACCTAGAAAGACTCTGATATGAAAAAGAAGTAAACCTGTATTGTGCTAGGCCTCCAAGATTTTGAAGTTTATTTGTTACAGCAATGAATATGTTCTGACCAATTCAGGGGCATAGTCGAGGAGTATGTGCAGTAGGCTTATAACTGTGTGTGGGAGGCAGGATTCTAAGATGGTACCTATGACCTCTACTTTATGGTGTTACTTCCATGATGATGTTCCGTGATTATGTTCCATGGCAAAAGGGATTTTTCAGTCTAATTAAGGTTGTCAACTAGTTGATAGAGAGATTATCTGGATGAGCCTAACCTAATTAGAATAATGATTTAATAGAGAGAATTTGCTCTAGCTAGCAGAAGAAGAAGAAAAGAGGGAGATTAGAAGTACAAAAGGGAAGCCAGGATGGCTTAGGGGGTTGGACGCTTGCTTTGCAGTCCTGGGGACTGAGGATCAAATCCTGACCCTGACCCGTGTGGGTCCATGTGCTGATCTGCAGTGTGCTTCCCATGCAGGGGGCCCCACTTTGGTTCTCCCCTCCTCCCCGACCCCGTTTGGCCCCTCAAACTCAAGGGGCTCAAGGGGGCTTGCCTCCTATGCAGAAGGCCCTCAGCCCAATTCCCACCCTGCACAGCCCTGCCCACCTGTGTGGAACAAAACCATATAGAAAAAACTGATGATGTACAACTCTGGAGACTGCTCTGGGCCCTCCCCCTTCTCTGTGTCTCTGTATCTCTCTGTCAAAAACAATAAAACTAAATCTTAAAAACAACAACAACAACAAAAATTTTAATTAGTCTGTTTTAATGAACATTTAGGCTTTTGCCAGTCTTGCTTTAACT
>PVKE010048527.1:0-11555 GCA_004027555.1 Craseonycteris thonglongyai | reverse complement strand
CAATTTAAGAACTGATGAGCTTAAAAGCCCACAGTACCACGTATGTTTTCCAAAATTTTAATTTTTCCTATAACATTCAAATTTTATTATTGGTAACAAATAGTGCCAGTATTTTCTTGAAAGTGATGCGCAATGGTATCTAAAATTAAAGAAAACAAACAAACAAACAAACAAACCTCAGCTAATTCAGATTATAGCTCAAACAATTACATAAATGTTTTTCCTTTAAGACTAAGAAAAATGATTTATTGTTCTTCCTATTTTCTTTCAGGGATTATTAGAAAGAACTTTACACTGGTTTGCTATTCAGAAAGTTGTTTTTTGTTTATTTGTTTGTTTGTTCTTTTGCATTGATGGAAGGAAGAAAAATAGAAGACACTGGAATTAGACCCTCTGCAGCATGAATCTTCAGTGTCATTAAAAACTAAGTTTGGCTCTACTACTACAATTTATTTTATTTTATTCATTAGTATATATTTGTGTGTTTATTTAATCTTTGAAGATACAGTTTGTTATATTTGTTCTATTTTAACTTATGTGATATGACACTTGGTCAAATAAAGCAATTAAGGTAGCACAACTAGTCTTTCAAAAACTATAGAAAATTTGCTTTCTGTGCTTTGATTTTTCTAATTTGTCTAATTACAATTGAGAGTGATATGTGTATTTTTATCATTTTTAATAAAGAAATTATTATCTATAAGTCATCTGCTTTGGTTAAACACTGCTTTTTTTAGTTGATTATGTGTATGAACTATGTGGCAATATTCTATAATAGGAAACATAAAATGAAAAAACAACATTAATTTTAGATTTAGAATTCAAGAGTAAATTTGTTTGCTGTACTATTTTGAGCCTCTGCTACAAACACCCATTTAAGTTTAAAATAGGATTAATTCATCAAAAGTTTACATTTCCTAATTTAAATTAATAGATGTTCTTGCATGCGATTACCGTCTGTCTAGTTAACTATGTCAGTGACAATGAATTCACCATTAATTTCTAAAACCCAGTTATTAGAAGGTATGTGATTAGACATCTTGGCTTATATATTTTTTCACAGATGAAGAAATGTGAACTTAATTGAGAAAAGATGGCTTGCCCTAGGTTACAGAATTTGTTTTTTTATTTATTTTTATAAGCACAGTGGGTTTGAATATTGTTGTTGTTGTTGTTGAAAACTTTACTACAAACAGATTCTAAATTTTTGAAATGATTTATGAATGTTTAGCTAAATAAAATATTTTTTTTTACTTTCCATGAAACAGGATGGGAAATTTTTTTTCTTGTTTTTTGAGCACAATGATTATTTTATTATTTAACTAAGAGTTTTATTGACTAATTTTTGTCATTTAGTTTATATAAGGCATGTTTAAAAATATTTAGCATTTCTATTTTTAGAAAGTGTCTTTTATCACTGAAAGAGAATATAACTATGCAAAATCAGTTTTCTCTATTAGGTGACTTAAAAAACCAAATGGTACTTTCACACGATAAGATCTCCTCAGATTTATCATTTTGGGGTCATAATGATAGAACGGTTTTCTTAATAATATGTTGTTACTATTAAAATTAGGAATCATACTCAACCATTTCAATATGACAACTGTCAGAATCAATTTATGTTCAATTAACTCGTTTTCAAAATACTATCTCAACATTAATCAAATTTGTTTTCCTACATATTAGAAAATACTTAGAATGAAATCTCAAAATGCAGGAGTGGTAAATGAAGGAAAAGAGTATCAAGTATATGGTGATTGAAGAACTGACTCTGGGTGGCAAATATACAATGTGATATACATATGATATATTATAGAAATGTACACTTGAAATCTATATAATTTTTCTATGCAATGTCACCCCAATACATTTCATAAAAATTTAAAATATATATTAATTGAAAAATTAATGCATCACGTTACACATGTCATCATGAACTGAATAATTTTATTCTTTTTCAATTATGAGTATTACATAATTTAGGGACACAAATATTTATTTTTCTCATACTACATGGATTTTTAATAACCTTCAGTAAGCACAATTTTAATTAACTAATTATTGAAAGTGATGGTGAAGAAAGTAACTTTAAAATATAAATTATAATCTCTTAAAGATAAATAATGTATGATTCTATAATACATGTATACTGTTTTGTACAATCCTTACCAGCACTGCATTGGCCATGTCTTTATCATTGTGAAATAAACTTGTCAGAAATTATGATATAGAAATCAAATTAGCCATTTTCACCCAAAGTTGCTGAACTAACCATATAAATGCTTCTGAATCCAATTGGCTTTTTATCTGTTCCACAGTGATCTAATCTCATAAATGAGTTCATTTGTATAAGGTTCAAATTAGAGATTACAGAAGTTAAAAGATAAAATAGTTTTGAAAAGGCTTTTTTGCTTGTTTTTGTGATAGCTTCAAAGTGGATTTTAGCATAATAGTTTCATTAAAAACTCACTACAGTAAGAAAATAATTCTGGTCCCAAAGCACTGTAATTTTTGTATAACTACTACATTTTTATAATTTTAATGCATGTCTATTCTATTAGGTTATAGATATATAGAGATTAGATAGATAGATAGATATAGATGATAAATATATTTAAATAGAGATAGAAATATCTCCCCCACTATCTGAAAGTAGATTGTTCCTATGAAACATTTTGTAAGGTAAAATAGAGTAAAGCAAAGAAACAACTATCATTAATTTATAAAAAAAAAAATTTTGAGCATTCTCAAAAAATAACCTACAAAATCAGACCAAATGACAGATAAAACCTAAAATAAAACAAGTATATATTAAAACAGTGCACTCTCACTGCTTGCAGTGCCCACTACCTCTACGATGGTAAAACAGACACCAAATGCTATTTTCACTTTTCTTCTTTTTACATAAATGTGAAAATTCTCTTAGAATTTATTTTGATTTGCAAGAACAGATACTAATATCATTTTTTGTTAAAAGCAAAGTGGTTTTATACAAACTTGTAAAATGCAGGAGATATCTATGTGTGATATTTATATATCATGTACATGTATATCACACACAGATATCTTCTTATCTATCTACCTACCTATCTATATACACACACATATATATGGCATTTATGTACACTTAGTGTTATATATATAATATATAATATTTTATAAATACAAAAATGTTGCTGGCCACTTTTATTTTATAAGACAAAAGAACTTAAATGTTTGCAATTCATTTCATACTTTTCACATTTCAAAAGTATATGTGTGAAAAGGTTTTGCAACATTTTATATTGTATTTACTTTTGCAATGAGATAGTTGTCATGTTAAGAAGCACCCAATAAATAGTGGTTGATATTTGTTTCTTGAAGAGTATATAGGGAAGCAAGGATGGCACAGCGGGTTGAGTGCTCATCTTGCAGCACCAAGTCTAATAATCAAATCCCAACCTGTGAGGACCCACATGCTGAACTGGGGCCACACCCCAGTTCAGTTCTCGCTGGAATGAGTTTCCCATGTGAGAGACCCCAGCTCGTAGGGGTGTGCCTCCCATGTGGGAGGCCACAGCCCCATTCCTGCCCTATGCAGACCCGTGCTTATATTGAAAACTAATGATGTGCAACTATGGAGACTGCTCTGGACCTTCCCCCTTCTCTCTCTCTCTCATCAAAATTAATTATTTTTAATCTTTAAAAAATTAAAAAATGTAAAAAATTTTAAAAACAGAATATAATTTCAATGTCCATATGACGATTCTTAGAAAATTTAATTACATCTGATAATTTTCAGAAATTTATATATGTATGTATGTATACATATGCTAGATTAGCTTAGGTGGTAGGTTATTTGAAAGGAAAAAAATAGAAGCTGAACATATAAACAACAAAATATGTGAATATAACATATAAACTGAGATTTTATTTACCTAGGGTAATATAAGAGAGCATATTTTACAGAATTTATATTTTATATTTATTTATTTGTTTATTTATTTATTTATTTATTTGTTTATTTATTTATTTATTTTTGACAGAGAGAGAGAGGGACAGAGACAGAGACAGAGACAGAGAGAGAACTGACTGAACTGGGGGAGCTCCCAGTTCAGCACATGGGTCCACACAGGCCGGGGCCGGGATTCGATCCTTGGTCCCTGGCACTGCAAAGTGAGCACTTAACCCACTGAGCCATCCCAGCTTCCCCTAGCAGAATTTAAAGAAACATATAATGGATAAATTATACTATCATTATAATATCTTATTACACCCATAAATTTTCTGAAGTTTTCAACATACTGGTAATTAATACTCTTTAAAATGCCTACAAATTTACCTGAACACCAACAGTGACTTAAATTTGATGACAGTAAAACATATACAAGATCCAAGGAAGTATAAAAGACTTGTAGCATAGAAGTTTTCAGTTAAAATAAAAACGATCTCTCTTGATTGTGCTGTAAAACCCTAACCCCTCAAGAACTTTGCTCTATGTTGCTATCTTGTGCCAAGCTACACTTTAATGTAGAATTCTTCATTTGCACAAAGTTATTCCTAGATGGTATAACATACAATTCTTAGTGTGAATTTTTACTATGATTTATACAAATGCTTCAATCCGATATCTTGGGAAAATATATTATGATGTATGATGTCATGTCAAATAGTTCATTTTTCCTTTGATTCATAATATATATTTGTTGTTCAATAAATTCTTTTTATTGTTAAATTTATTGAGGTGACATTGATTGATATCAATTACATTGCTTCCAGGTGTACAATTCTACATTACATTATCTATACATCGCATTATGTGCTCACCACCCAGAATCAGCTCACTTTCCATCACCATATATTTGATTCCCCCTCCCTACTTCCCCCACAGCTCTCCCCCTCACCTCCCCCCTTACCCTCTGGTAACCACTAAACTATTGACTGTGTCCATGAGTTTTTGTTTCCTTGTTACTTTCAGTTTTATATTCCACCTACAAGTGAGCTCATATGTTTCTTGATACATTTTGTTGTAAATGCCTCACCCTGTATTTCAGCCATTTAATAGCTGTGTATAACTCCTATAAGAAGAAGAATTTGGGCACAACAAAGAAATACACAAACTAAGTTCACTTCTAGGATACACTTAAAAGACATTTAAAATATTTTTTTTAATTTTTGGAAATTATAATAATTGTGAATATAGCTATAGCATTTTACATATATTAATCTAATATTACAACACAAAACAAAAAAATAAAGTAAGCATTAATAATGTCATCAACATTGCCATTATATGAAACTTCTCACCAATTAAAAGATGAATACACATATTCCTATTTTAGAAACAATGCAACCAACAGGAATAGTAACTACCATGCATTTCACACTGGGAAAGTGCTGCTGGTAGCTTCACCATTCCCTTAGAACAATTTGACTACAGAAGAATTTGAAGGAGAATAAAAGCTCCATTTTTCTCTAGGAATACTACTTCTGTCCTATATACAACACTGTCCAGCTCACCACAATAAAAAGTCAAAATGAAAAATCTAATTTTAATGGAGGGGTTTTCAACATTCTTTAAGAAATACAATATTTAATGAGTTATTGTCAAAGAGGAAAATGTCAATCACAATATTTCAGCTTTTTTAAATACTTTGTTATATTCTATAAATATGAGCTGAATACTATATATTGTGGCAGGAATTTTTTTCTTTCCTAAATTTTTGTATGTAAGGTTTTCTTTTTATCTATTCTCTTGGGCACTTGCTATCTGGTGTAGATTTATTGGGTATTTTATATACTCATAAGAAAAGATGACTTTGCACATTATTGAATTGGACATCACTGGTCTAAAGAGAAGATCATCTGTGCATTAGCCAGCATACCTTTATTTTATTACACTTGATATACGTGAGAAAGTGAAGTGATCATGGATAGTATCATTAAACAGATGACAATGATTTTTTTCTCCTATCCTCTGTAACTCAAGCCTGTCCTTCCTTATTCTATACTAAAATTAAGTTTAATCTAAATAATATTGGAGTAGGTTTTATGGTTGTCCATTTTGAATAAGAATGTGAGAGTTCAGTTATGACCATCATTTCATTCAACAATGAGAACAAGTCAGATAAATTAGAAAATCTTAGTATCTAAAAACAGTCGTGGTGATAAGGGCTCACGATAAAACTAAACTAAATGAATTAAATTATGAATAATACCAACCTTATTTATTATAAAACCCACCTATGGTTATTTTCAAGCCTGGATTATCAGCAGAAAGAAGAGTGAATTACACATAAATAAATATTGGTAAGGAGAAACCACCCCACCTTTTAACTATTATGAGAGAGTTAGGGGAGTGATTTTGAATGTCAAGAAACCACAATAATACAGCGAGTCAATACCCACCTGCCAACACTTTCCATTGGCTTTTCCAGGGCATGTGCTTTAACCTGTATAGGCTGAAAACTGTGGGCGAGCTAGCTAAAATGGATTCCCCATACAAGGTACACAGTACCTTTACTGATCGCAAGGTTGTGGGGGTAAAGCATTGAGACTGGCAAAATCGTTCCTGAAGCACATGGAGCCTTAAGTTAATGTGTAGGGGCAAGATGAGAGAGAAGAATGAGAGATATCTGTCCAAGGCACAGCTTTCATAAAGTGAGCTTCCATTGACAGACAAACAAGTGGGGTGGGGAAGCAATGTAGCAAGACAAAGAGCAGTCACCTGAGGACCAGCAAGTTCAAAAATGTGTGTCTCTGTATAAACACAGTTCTCCAAGAATTCCAAAGTTTAGATGGCATGCTATAAACCGGAGAGAGATACTCTAGTCCTAAAAAACGCTTCAAGGCAAAGTACAGAGTATTGTGGAATCTCACTACTGCAAAAATCTAGATGCCTGCTTAAAGGGAAGTGATGATCCATTCCTTATAATTTCTAATGTCAGTGTTAAACTGAATGTAACAAAGTTGCAATAAAACTAGATTAACTTCAGTTCTCATTGGCTCACCATACTTCTTATACATATAGACAGCTTGGCATAGGTAGGTATGTGCCCTTTTCTGAGGACAAATAAATGTAATGAATTTTTTATTGTTCTTTCATGTTCATTATCTTGTGTATCACCAAAAGTAATGAGAAACGTTAAGAAGGAAAATATTAACTACATCCAATAGAGAGGGAAAAAAAAAGAAAAAGGAGTCAATAGAAATAAACCCATAGGTACTCAAATTATTAGAACTATTAGGCAAAGACTTTAATATTATTGGGGTAAATATATTTAATAATCTAAGTTAAAAGAATAAAAATGTGTATGACTATGTAAGAATTTCAACAAATCAGTAGACACCACAGTAGTCTCCCCTTATCTGTGGTTTCATTTTTTTGTAGTTTTTATTATCTGTGTTCAACCTTGGGCTGAAAACATTACTTAATAAATGAAAATTTTCAAAAATAAACCATTCATGGTTTTAAATTGCATGGAATCCTGGGTAATGTGATGAAATCTCCCACCATTCCATTTTGTCATGTCCAGACAGAAATCATTCCTTTGTCCAGCATATCCACACTACATATGCTGCCTGTCCATTAGTTACTGAGTAGCCATGTAAGTTATCAGATTGACCATCATGGTATCACAGTTCTTACGTTACAATAACTCTTATTTTACTTACTAATACTAAATTCACATAACTTCTTTATTGTTATAATTGTTTTATTTTATTATTATAGTTAACTTTTATTGTGAGTCATTTATAAACTAAGCTTTACCATAGGTTATGTATGTGCACACACACACACACAAATCCATAGCATATATAAGGTTTGGCACTTTCTTCAGTTTCTGGCATCCACTGAAATACCTGGGACACATACCTGTGGAAAAGAGGAGGTGGCTACTGTATAAAGCACTAACAATTAAATCTGGATCCATAAAATAGTTATGGCATGAAACATTCGTATGAGGTAAAAAAGTAATTTATATTGTTAGAAGTCAGAAAATATTTACCTAAATTGGGCATAGAAATTAACTGAAAAAAAGCAGGAAAATAATTTGGGGGTGAGGAAAATATTCTGTTTTATTTTATGTGTTGCTGACTTGTGCATTACAAATACTGAAACTTATGTAGCTGAACTGAACACTAGGATTCCTAAATTTAATCATCTGTAAATTAGAACTTTATAAATATGTGAATAGACAAATAATTCATTAAATATGGATCCACAAAAATACTTTAGTATCTTAAAATTGCCACTTTCCCTAATGATTATTTTACATCTATACATCAATTTCTGAGGATTATATTTATGTTCTTGTATTGTTTTTTGTAGACTAAAAGTTTTTATTTTATTTTATTTTATTTTATTTTATTTTATTTTATTTTAATGATGTCCAGCTTACTAATTATTGTTTTCAGGGATGCTGTATCTAAAAAAAGCATCACCATACCCACCTCATTTAGATTTTCTCCTCTATTCCAGGAGTTACATAGTTTTGCATTTTGCATGTAATCTTTTAATTTAGTTTTTATTAATTTTAGTTAAAAAAGTGTAAGGTCATGGAAGGAGAACTGATACTGGGTAGTGAGCACATAATGCAATACATGGGTGATGTGATGTGGACTTGTACATCTGGAAACTATCTAATAGTTACCAATCAATATCACCCCAATAAATTTAACAATAAAAAAAAACAGAAAACTATCTTTTCTGCATTGTATTCCTTTTGCTCTTTTAACAAAGATCAGTTGAACATACTTGTGTGGTTCTATTTCTGAGCCTTCTGTTCTGTTTCATTGATGTAAGTATTTGTTCTTTCACAGTTACCATACTGTCTTGATTTCTGTAGATTGATAGTTAATTGTGAAGTTGGATACAAACTTCATTCTTTTCCTTCAATATTGTGTTGGGCATTCTGGATACTTTGTCTCTTTATGTAAAGTTGTGAATCACTTTATCATAGTCATAAAATAATTTTCTGAAATTTTTATTTTGATCCTACTTTATATGTAAATCAAGTTGAAAGAACTAGCATCTGGACAATATTCAGTCTGAACATATTGAAAATGGACTATCTCTCCATTTCTTTGGTTTTCCTTATATTTTGTTTATTATTTCTGTAGTTTTCCTCATAGAGATAATGCATCATTTTTATATTTATACCAAAGTATTTTATATTTTTTGTTAAATGTGTTCTTTTTAAAATTTTTATTAAATTTACTGAGGTAATATTTGTAAAATTATATATGTTTCAAGTTACAATTATGTAGTACATAATCTACATATTGCATTGTGCTTATCATCCAAATTCTCCTTCCCTCACAATGTATTTGACTCTTTTATTTATTTTTTTTATTCATTCAGATGTAATACATTCTCCATCAAAATTCCAATGGCATTCTTTAAAGAAATAGAACAAAAAATTATCAGATTTGTATGTGAATACAAAAGACCCTGAATAGACAAAGCAATCCTAATAAAAAAGAACAAGACTAGAAGGTATCACAATTTCTGACTTCACACTATATAGTGACAATAATCAAAACAGCATAGAAATGACAGTAAAACAAACACACAGATCAATGGATTAGAAATGAAAATTCAGAAATAAACCCATGTACACGGGCAGATAATTTTCAACAAAAGAGTCAAAATCATACAACAGAGAAAAGAAACCCTGTTGAATAAATGGTGCTGAAAACAATTGAAAAGCCACACGCAAAAGAGTAAAACTAGACTGTTCTCTGTTACTGTCTATCAAAATTAACCCAAAATAAATCACAGAGCTAAATATAAGACACAAAAGAATATGTTTTACTTTAACACACAGTTTTTTCATTTAAATTTTAGTATAATTTATATTTTGACACTTATTTTTAGAGTTTATGTATTTTGATATTTTATCTGAATTAAACATGACATTCATACCACTCTCAATTTCCTCATTCTTTCTATACTTGGCACCATCTATATTGAAAACACGTTGGAAAAAAAACACAGAAATTCTTTAAAAATATTTAATAATATTACATAGCAACTCTGAGTTTTAGTATTTCCTTTTGTCATTACTCTTTCAATTGTCCACATATTTCTCTATCTCAGAAGACATACTCATTTTGTTGGAATGTAGTCAATTACAGATTAAGTGAGTACTCATGATTACATGGTTTTGCCTACTCTTTTAAGTATGTTGTGGCAGAAAATAGAACTCATGTTTAAAATAATTTCCTCTCAAAACATTGCAAATAGAGCTTCATTATTTTCTGATGCCAAGTGCTGCCTCCTTCAGTTGAGCAATTATCTGTGGAAAAGAAAACATTTTAGTATTTAGAAAATTAAATGAATGTAAGCAAACTATGAAATAATTTTTCTTAAAAAACTGCTGAATTGTAGTATGAGTAGAGGAAATCTATGATGTTCTTACTGACCAAATACTTATGCCCTAACCCAGCTTGGTCAGTATGGTTTTCAGTCTACCATGGCAGATCTGGCTTAAAATACAGAAATAAATCTTGAGTGTGTTGACTTTATTTGGACCTGAAGGCACAAAACTCTTGCAAAAATAGCAAACAGGAAAAGTCTGAAGCTCTCTTAACCTAAGATTGTGGTCCCCGTAGGGCAGTGGGAGAAGAGAGAACTAGCCAGAAATGTATGATCTTGAAAATGAAGGAGCCATTGAGAAAGGTTTATAAGTATCTTGATACTTATCAAGATAAGTTGATAATTCTTGACTCGTAAAGTGGCTACACACAGATATGGGGGAAACAACTGGATAGGAACCGAGCTCTCTACACAACTATAGCTGACTGTGAGGTTGCATGCGGGAATAGTGAAGACGTAAATGATCAAAGTTCACACACTTCTGGCTGACCTGGGAGCTACATGAACACACAGGCAAAACTTGGGAGGATTCATTGAAATAAAAGATTCATGGGAGAATTGAAAACTGCTTGAAATTTGACTGTAAAACCTGATCTATATACAAATCCATTGGTAGAAGGTGGAAATTATACTGGCTTAAGGTGTTGAATCACAATCTTTGACCAATCTGACTTACACCTAAACTTTGCAGACACAGCACTGTCCTGTACAAAGTCAAAATAAATATTTTTTAAATAATTAAAATCAACTGAACAGAGATATCATTGTCTCCATACCAAAGGAGAAACAGATTTCATGGATTAAACACTAAAGAGAGATCAGTATTTCCCAAAAGTAAGGGCTCAGATAAGGACACTGATTGCCAGGGCTCTACAAAAAATCACTGGCACTGATAAAAATATTCAACATTATTTTTGTGGGAGACATTACACGACTGTGTATAGCTGTCAATCCCAACAAATTTTACAGTAAAATTTGGTCAACCTAATCATATATGAACTTTTAAAACTATGGTTTATTATATCCATATGATAAAATTTATTTAAATAAGTAATAATGATGTGGTATAGTGTACTTTAAATTATGAAAGTAAAATGTAGTTTTCTTTTATTAAAAATATTTCCAAAAAGTTATAATTTACCAACATTTAAAGTTATTTTATTATTTTTAACAAATAGTCATGACAGCTATT
>PVKE010048526.1:0-11546 GCA_004027555.1 Craseonycteris thonglongyai | reverse complement strand
GGTGGACTTGTACATCTGTAAACTGTCTAATTGTTACCAACCAATGTAACCTCATCAAATTTAACAATAAATTAAAAAACAAACAAAAAAAAAAAAAACAGGCTCGGGTAACACAATTTGCATTAAAAAGGAATGAAAGCTGAATGATTATTTGATACTTTCTATATACCAAGCACTTTGCTATTTGCTACCGGCATCATACTCTTGAATTTTTGTGACATCTCTCTAAGGGAAACACTATTCCTATTCCCATTTTACAGATAAATCAAGACCTAAAAATACCAAGTTGAGAAATGTCACATGACACATTTAAGAAGAGCTGAGATCTGAATCCAATATATTGTTTCTGAATTTAACTGGAAAACCCTGCTGCTAATCTTAGACCAACTGAGATTTCCAAACCTCCCTGAATTATTTTCTCATTCTTTTCTTCATTCCTATCCCTCATCCTTGAATGACTTCTTCATAGAAAGATGTGATAAAAAATAAATAGAACTAGACTCCAGTGGTGAATAGAAAGCTATCACTGAAGTATAAGGGGAGCTTTTTTGAGTTACAGAGAACAGACATAGCTCTCTGAAAATTCAAGCTTTGTGGATGTCTAATAAAGGCCACCTGCAGTGGAATATTTTGAAGGTTTCTGAGATTGGAGTGGTCATCCTCTTCACCTGTGATTACTTCTATACTGGAATCTCTTCCATGACACCTTCTAGAAAATAATTCCTTTGGCATCTTCAACTACGGAATTGGGTAGGGAACATGTATCTCACAAAATGAAAACCCATATAACTTGTGTATTTCCCAGACTACCCTTAAACTCAATATGGCTGTCAAAGAACTTGCCTTTGCATGTGACCTTATGTACCAATATAAAGTTAATTAAATTACAGTGAGTAAAATTAAAATACAAAATTCTTGCCACATGAGCCCACACGCTTCATCCTTTTAAGAGAGACTGACAGGGATTGCATTTTAGAGAGGTTTGTATTTTCAGGTCACCTAGGCTTCAAGCAAGGTTGCATAGAGTGGGCTTTTCCCTGGAAGAGTGAAGATCAAACAACTCCTGGTCTTTTATCTGGTTCCTTACAGGTGTGCCACAACATTGCCCACACCACTGTGCAGCATTCTTTACATATCTCGTCATCCCAGTAAAGCGAGCTGTATTTCACTCATTCCCGAGTTTATATACTGCTGAAGATTTACTGTCAACTTGATTTATGAACTTCCTTTGCTACATTCTGCTATCAATTGAGTGCATGACCCTATTTTCATTCACTCGAAGTTTTCCTGGACATAAAAATAAACCATGTTAGATAAAAATGTATGTGATTGTCCCTTTAAATTGGGAGATAGGGCAACAGAGTAGTGGAGTTAGGGTTGCCAAATGAATAATACTGCAATTCTAAGAGAGAAAGGAAATCTACCCTGAGCTAAAGCACTAGCAAGTTGTATTACCTTGGGTAAGTCATTAACTTTGGGGTCATCAGGTTACTAATGATAATATTAGAAAAGTACTTCTTGCAGATAGTAAATAATGCAGCAGGCTCTCTGTTAACCAGAACTCAAGCAACCAGCACTCTCAAGCAACTGGCAAAGTGTTGTTGCCAGTTGCTTGAGATTTTGCCAGTTGCCTGAGAGTGTCAATTGCTTGAGTTCCAGTCTACTTATTAATACATTTATTTAGCACCTACCAATCTCCGTGGGTGCCAGTTAACCAAGGGTCTGCTACATATGTTAAGTGCTTTGGAAGGAATAAAACATTATACACAAACATAGTAAGCTTTATCATTTTTTAGTCACCTTGTCAAAGACTCTAGATGCAGCTATGAAACACATTTTCTCTGCTTTTCCTCTTTTTGTCTTCCTGAATACAGGAAAGCAGGGGCAACTCTGGAAGAAAGTTTGCTTTCCTTTCTGAACCATCTCTCACATACTGTAATCAATTGTCAACTCCTCTGTTACCTGTGTCCTCATAACACTTCAGCTCCCAATATCACAGCTATTCTAGTTTAAAGATCACTGACATTGCAATAAAAATTCTGTGTAAACTGGGGAATGTAATTTGAACTCTGTGGGACAGGAGTTTTCAAAGAGCTAACTTATTATAAAGTCAGTGTGTATTCTTTCCAATGTCTAACTCATACTTAACTATAGGCATCGTATAGAACTATTTTATATGTTTTAGAAATCACTTAATTGATATCATATACTCCATATCATTCTGGAAGTTTTTACCAGTAAAACTTTGTTTCCCCAGATTTATCTATATTGAACTCTAGTCTAATCATTTTAACTGATACACAATTGTATGACTCTGCTAACTTTCAAAACCCACATTTCTGTCATTGGAAGTTTAGTGTTATATTTTACACTGTGCTGCAATAACAGTATTGTCCATGTCTCCTTTTGTACCTGACTGAGACATTCTCTGCTCAATTTCAGGGTCAGGGTCAATTTGCAGGGTCTTTTACATTACCTACTGACAAATTTTTCTGAAATGTGATTATACCATCTTCTACTGTCACCAGAAATTATGAACATCTCTAGTCCCCAAATCCACCCCAAACATGGTATGTCATAACTTACTTTTATATTTTTCCCTTTATTGTAAAATATATGATCTATCAATAGAATTCATCAAACACATATGCAATTAGAATAATAATAATATAAAGTAAACATCTATGTACCCACAGCACAAATTAATAAATAGAATATTCATAGTTCTCTCTCTCTGCTACACTATTTTGTAATTTGGATTGATCATTCTCTTGCCTTTTATACAGTTTTTCCATGTATTTACACACAAATAGACAACATATTGTTTAATTTGGTTGTTTTTTGAACTGCTTTTAAGTGGCACATAACAGTTTTCATTCTTTCATATCTGGTTTCTTTTGCTCAGTGCTGTCAATCATATTGTTAACTATAGCTTTAGGTTATTTATTTTTACTACTCTATAGTATTTCATTTATGGAATATAAACAATGTTTAACCACTGTACTGTTAATTGATATTTGGCTTCAGTCTAGTTTTGTATCTCTCCTCATTGTTTTTCTTGGGTTATTGTCACTGTCATGATGATCCTGCGGCATTCCTTATATTGTAGCAGATAGCTTCCAAAAATGGCCACCACCGGTGCTGTTCTTACCTGTTTTCTAATGATGCTGCCTCCTCAAGCCCTGGCATCTGTTTTTCCCTCTAGAATCAGGGCTCACCTTGTGACGTGCTTTCATCCATGGCATGCAGTGGTTATAATACTGTGCCTGTTCCAGGTCTAAGTTTTATGAGGACTGGCAGTGTCTGCTTTCCTTCTTGACTTATTTTACTTATTCTCAGAAGATAGTTTAGCTGGGTATAGAAATCTAAGCAAAACTTACTTTGTTTTAGGACTTTGAAGCTAATATTCCACTATCTTTTGGTTTTATTGTTGCTATGAAAAGGAAGCTGTTTCTCTGAATTTCACTTCTTGAAATGGATGCAATTTTACTGTGTCTAGGCAAGAATTTCTTTTATTTATTTAATTTTATTATCTATCACTGGATGCAATTTTACTATGTCTAAGTTAAGACTTTCTTTTATTTACTTAATATTTTTATATATCTCATATATATAACTATGCATGTATGTTTGATTACATGTGGATATATGTATATATATAATTATATATGTATGTACTGGGATTTGTTGGACCTCTTTAATCTGTGAGTTGTCCCTCTCAGCATTTACGAGAAATCCTTCACTGTAATGTCTAGAAAAAAAAAACTTCATTAGTCTCTCTCTACTCTCCTTCTAAGACTTCAATTAATTACATTATAGAAATGTTCTCCTTACCCTTCATATCTCATAATCTCTCACTATTTTTTAATCTTTTTGTCTCTCTATGCTACATTCACATATTTTATCTGTATTCAAATTTATTAATTCTATCTTTCACTATGTTTAATAAGCCATTAATTCTATCCATTGAGTTCTTAATTTCAACTATTAAATTTCCATCTCTAGAAAATCTATTTGGGTGTTTTTTAAATACGCTGTCAACTTTATAGTTTCTTGTTACACAAGAATCTTTTCAGTGTTGTCTTAGAGGTCTTTTTAGACATAGTAAGCATAGTTGTTTTACAATCCTTATTTGATATTTCCAACATTTGACATCTTTACAGGTCCATTTAGGCTCTCTGTTTTGTTTTCTTTCCCTAATGATTCATTGCCATGGTTTCAAATTTCCTTGTGTAATTGTTATTTATTGACTATGTGCTCTCACTGTCTTTGAAAATTATTTGTGGTGTCTGTATGAGATCTACAATGAAAGTAAATTTTGCTTTCCATAGGCGCCTTGTGTTTTCTTTGATCAGGCACCAGAGGACCTTACCAGTCAAAGAACAATTTAAACTAAATTTACAGTTGAAATTTTTCGAACCGTTCAGGTGATGCAAATTTGAACTGAAAATGCACACAGGTTAGGAAGTATTATTTTTTCCTACTGTTATAGTCAATGCAAAAGCACCTTTCTTTCTGATACCTGAGTTTGGAAGAAGGCTTATTTCTAACCCATCCTTTCTCTAAATGTGTAACTCTGTGGGGTTTTAGCTTAATATGACAAGAAGTTCCTACTAGTTCCAGGCTTTAACTTATTTATTCATCACTCATAAGGTCCATCTGAAATTCAAGTACATCATTTCCCAAATTATCAAATGATTCAGAGGTGAGGCAGCTTTAGTACCTGTTTATCTCTTTACGTTTCCCTAGCTTTTGAGTCAGTAATTTCCTACTTCATGGATGTTAAGATATGAAAAATATTTTTATCAACCATATAAAATGATTTTCAGTGGCAAGGTTGGTTAAAATAATCTACTGTAGGAAACAGAAATAAGTTCTTCAATTTTAAAATTTTTCTTTACTATATATTTTATATCCATATGTTCAATTTGATATTTTTGCAAGAGACATTTTATCTCTTATTTATGATGCTTAATTTTCAATACTTTCTTTTATTTAATAGGCTAAACAAAGCTATCTTATATTCTATGTTATTTCAATATCCAAAATATTTACAGATCTGATAGCTAAGATCTGTCCCTGTTGATACTCATAAAATCTTATTTCTGTGTGCCATCAATAATTTTTCCAATGGGAACTGATTCCCATGGAATTTTATCAGTCTGGAAAATAGAACTCATCATGACCTTAAAACCTTCCTGCCTAATTTCCTTCTCCTCAGGGTTCATTTTTATATCCCATTCATCATGCTTTAACAGATTTCATACTCAATAAATGTTTGGTGAAGTAAATTACTACTGAATGGTAAAAAAATAAAATAAAAATGTTAATTCATTTTCCAAATGGGTAATTCTTTATGAACAAAAAATTATTCCATGAAAAATACCTTCTTTGACCAGTTTTCAGCTTTTAATTTTATATATTTTATTCATTACCAAACTAGCAAGTAATTAATTGTGTCATGAGTTATACATCTATTATTTTGTTTTATGAGTTATAAAACTGCTATTATTCTGTTAACATGAAGTCATGTATGACCTTAAAATTTAACTTACAAAATTGATAAATATACATTTAGCTTTCTTAATTTATTATAATCTTGCTACTATTTTCTTTCTCTGGGTAGTTATTAAATAATATTGTGGGTTTAAACAAGAGCTACTTCTAATATCTGTGTTTTAATTTGTTTGTTTTGTTTTTTGTTTTGGTTATGCTGTATAATATGGAAACATTATTGAGTCACCACAGAGGTTTCTGAGGTCATTGTTCCAGGAAAACTCTGAGAGTACTAAGAAAAGGATGTAGGAATCACTGTCATGGATACACCCTTCAGAACATTATCAAAGCTCCCAACTTTAGGATATGTTAATTCAAACCTCACAATCTATATTAACTTAAACTACGAAACTTTTTTCAAGTACTTAGAGGTTAAGAAGAACATGTCTCAAATGTAGTTATCTGAAAAGGAAAAGCTAAGTAATATTATGTTATAATAGAAGCTTTCAAATAAAAAGTAGGTGAGTCAGCTGGCTTTACCTCATCGTTACCTTTATCTGCTCAGATGAGACATAGGGACTGCCTTGTTGACCTTTTTTTTTTTTTTTTTTTTATGAAACACATGACTCTTTCCAGGGTCCAGCAATTATATGAGCATGAATTCAGTCTTGAACCAAATAGTTCAGATTCTTACAATCTGCTTTAGTGGAGATGCTACTTGGTAACAGTCTAATGGTACTTGCTCAAGGTCTGGTTGGTTGGTTCACAGAACCTTAATCTTTTAGACAAATGTGTTTGCCTCTCTGTAATCCAAAAATTAATTAATTAATTAATAGTTGTTATACTATCATCTCCTTAAAAAAAGGAAGAAGAGAGAGACAGGGAGAGGGAGAGCAGGCTTATAAAAACAAGGGTATTTTAAGACAGCAGTACTTGACTTTTCCTGCCTAAGTGAGAATTTCCTGTTGAGAGAGTTGACAAAGTAGGTCTGAGACAGCTTTCCTGTAATTAATTTTCTTTGTGTGTGAACTTAATACTGATGCTTGGGTGTTACTCATTTGAGAACCCCAAGGTTTAATGTCTAACCATCCAACAGGAAAGGAAGAACATGACTTCCCAGAATTCCTCATTAATTAGCTTCAGTCCTCACCCTATAATACTCATCCACTCATCTAAAACAGCTAATTGATATCAACTGAATGATTTTCAGAATGCAACCAATACCTAAGACGAATACAACTCATTTTCCATTGCTTGTTGAACATCTCAGTAACAAGATGTTCATATTTATGATTCTGGACCAGAACTTCAAGTTGAAGAGAGAGGTAGCATTGTGTAGTGCAAAGGGCATTGAACTTGAAACAGCAATGAGTGGATTCTCGTTCTACCTGATTGTGAATAAATTAAATAACCTGAGGGGCTACGAGTTTTAATTTCTTCAATGACAAAATACAGAGGAAATCAAAGTCTTTCCTAATGGGAAAAAAAGGGGGGGGTGCGGTGTGGGAGAAATTATGATTTCCAAGGCTCTAGTCAAACTCTGTGGTTTTGTGTGAGAAAGTGATATTGAAGTCTGTGTATTTGGGACATTAGAATTATTATGTTAAATATCTCTTTTCTTTAGTTATAAGAGTTGCAACTTTGACATAATCACATCTATTTTATTTCTCTTCCACTTCAGTGGTTGGCTTTTATGTTGAAACTAACTGAGCTATTTGAGAATATAGAGAATTTTGAGTGACTGAAGTTCTCATCTTGAAAGCATGTAGACATGTTATATAAATGTATTTTAAACTGCCCTGTCCTGTCCACAGGACTGGCAGTACAAGGGCACTTAGGAAATTTTATCCACAAATTGGAAAGGTGTTCCAACTTCTTGCGCTCTTCCCTTCCTTCTCTAAAACCTTAAGTGACAACCAAGGTGGTGTACACAGAGGTGTCCAGTGTTACCAGGATTCGAACTAGGACTCAGACCATTTTAATTTCAGCCAAATTTATCAAAACTGCCACTATAGCCTCAACATGAGTCCTAGGGAACACATCACAGTCACATTAATTTTTCTAGATGCTCATCATTTTGAATTCCCAGGAAATATATTCTTCCTTCATTTTTCTCGTCCTTTTTAAAGAAGGGGGCATAGTTACATCTCCCTTTAACTTCTGAAATTCAAAAGACTAGTTCCATGCCAGCCTATTATAGTTGTCATGAAATGCATTTACTTATCTTTTATGCATGCATCCCTGGGCCCACCAACTAAAATAAAGTTTGTATGTATTTTTCTGGAAATATCCAAAGTGGCCCAGGTTAAGCTTCAAATCTATTTTTCTATATGCTGTGGCTTTAAATTTTGCTGTCTGTACTTGGCAAAAGGAGATAACTGAGTAAGCTCAACAATAACTGAACTTGGAAAAAAACGCAAGGGCAACTGACTGTCTAAAAGTCAAATTATGATTTTCACTCGATGAATTATAAAACCCTTTGATGGTGCTAGTAAGGCCTCTTACACTTCTTATATCTTGAAATAGTTGCTTGGAATTATTTGTTTTACCCCAACCTGAAATAAGAAAAAATGCCTACTTTCTGCTTGCATGCTATACCATATGGAATTTAAGATCTCATCCTTCTGTTATAAATATTTCTGAAAAATTGTTTCATACTTATCTCAATGACACAACAGCCATTGGGTAAAGAAGTAGACACATGGCTGTTACCTATATTTCCATAAAATGACTTGATGTGAATATGCACGATTAAATGTATCAGCCCAAAAAGAACCTTGAAAAGTCATCTTCTGCATTTGTCATCTTTACCATGTAAATACTGAAACTGACTAAAAAAACATTTTTAAAGTCATCTTCTCTTTAAAGAACTCAGCCTACTACTTCTCTGAACAGTAGTCCAATGTCTCCCTCAAAGAATCTTCCTTATGTCTAATTTGAATCCTTGCTGCCACTTTTCTACTGATTTTTTTTTATATTAAAGAGAGTAATCCAAGTTGTGAATCTATTCTTATGCTATTTAAAATTAACATAGTCATACATCTATCTATCTATCTATATATATATATATATATGTATGTATCTATCATCTATCTATCTATCTATCTATCTATCTATCTATCTATGTATCTATCAATGAACCCACTGTTTTTAGAGTTCCAATTATTAAGAAAATCATGTGGCCATATCTCAAGGAAAATATGTGATCACAGCATTTGACTTCCTCTTTCCCACTACACTTCATATCAGGGTGTTATTTCAGGGAAGTCACCCGCCAACTAATGTCCATTTCTTAGTGGTACGAGGAGGAGTTTGTTTCTCTGACTACTTGTTTATTATCAACAAGAAAACAAACAAGAAAATTCACTGCTGTACCCACTTATTTGGAAGCATGCCAGGCAGTACTAGTGCCAGGACTGTCTAACGAGAACTGTGCTTCTAATTTTCACATCTGGTGAGTTTTGTTACAGTGACTTTCTTTTGGGACACATCCAACACCACCTCTGAGGTGGTGATTGACCCCATTTCGCTGCAACATATAGCTGAACCTTTGTGATGAATTAATATCATTTGTCTTCGAACAATCATGGTTGATTTAAAAAAAAAAAGTAACTGTTCTTCAATAGACTTTGAAATTGAGCCCCTTAAATAGAAGGCGATGGTACATTTCAGTCTGTAACTTTTTAAAATATAGCATTATACTCTTGATATATATATATATATATATATATATATATATATATATATATATTTTTTTTTTTTTTGCCATTCTACCATGAAAAATAAAATGGTGTCTTACATTCCCAGAAGTGACCACACGTACCTAAATTGCCCAGCTTTCTGGTATTTATTTACTAACTAATAGTAATGGAAGATGGGTAAAATAATAAAGCCAATCAAGGGATTAAGTGGTAAATTGTGGAAAAGGAAGCTGTTGAGTGAGTGGGATGGAAGTTATGGGAACTGAGGTGGAGGAAAGTAAAGTTGTAGGTGGTCTGTGAAGAGCACTTTTAGTAGAGATGATGGGATGACAGGCTACAGGAAAGTCATGATCTTATGGAAAATTCACTGTAGTAAATTTCATACTATATTGGCAAAAAGCTAGAAAGGGATAGGAAAGCAAGAAAACAGGTTTATATGGGAGAGTAGTGAAATAATAATCTTTATTTCTTCTCTATTTCTCCTTCATCACTACATTTATACAGTAAATTAACAGAGAGACTGTCTTTTTAAATTTACTTAAAAAATCCTCTTTCTAAAGACAAAAATGTTTGTATTATTTTCTCTTTTTACTCTAAAGAATTTAGGCTGAATCGGCTAGCATGAGCCCCCTTTAATAGAGAAAGACATTAGGGAGGCCAGGGTAGCTGAGCAGCTTGAGCGCTTGCCTTGCAACCTTGAGGTTCTGGTATCAAATTCCGGCCCCGACTCATGCAAACCCATATGCTGAACTGTGGTGCCACTGGTAACCATGGGGATGGCTCAATGATGAAGTCTCTGTCCTTTCCGCCCTTGCAGGAGGCCCCCAGTTCAGTCCCCACCCCTTGTGGCCCCACATCCACCTGTGTGGAATGAAATCATGTCACAACTAGTGATGTACAACTATGGAGACTGCTCTGGGCCCTCACCCTTCTCTCTCCCTCCCTCCCTCCATCCCTCCCTCTCTCGCTCACACACATACACACCTTCTCTCAAACAATAAAATAAGAAGTAATAATAAATTAAATTTAAGGAGATTTTCAATCATCCGAGTGAATACCTAAAAGGGTGCTTGGACCCACATTATTCAACAGCTAATTACCTCCCCACCACCACCATCACCACCAAAGCTTCACACATGAAGGTTTTGCCTTTGGGAATAAAACAATGATCCCAAAAGTTTTAATTCTTCAACACTAGTCCTCATAAAGTCATTTCTCATTATATAATTTGCTAACTACTTCTTTTCCTTTCGTAGTCATTCTTCTTGACACCTCAAGACAGTTTGAGGACTTCAAGGAATTGTGAGACAGGAAACACTTAAAAGTGAATGGCCTGCAGCAGTGAGAAGATGTAGCAAACAGCTTCGGCTGCAGCCCAAGCGGCTCCTGTGTGCTAAAGGCCACGTGGAGGTCTGTGTTAGTCACTAAGCTCGTGAAGGGAAAGGTCAGGAATTGGTGACAGCTGCCCGAGCTCACTGCTCACTTCACAGCACCCACCTCAGTCTTCACTAGAAGAACCAAACTTCCTCTGAAGGAACCCTGACAGAAATAGCCTGAGAGTCACCTCCCATATGCTTCACATTCAAACGTGCTGTCGCAGGTATCTGAGCAAATGACTAGGCACATGAGCCTTTTCAGATATGAAGGGAGACGGGACCCGATGATCCATGTCTGGTATTGAGAGCACATATCTTCATAAATGCAAAACACCAAGCTAGCACTCTGCTCCGAACATCCTCTCTCACATTCTCCCTCCACAATAAGCCTTCAGTTCAGAGATAGGGGAAAACAGCTATTATTACAGAGGGACTCACACCCACTCCAGACCCATGTTATAGCCTAGAGCGCAGATTCCCCAGCCCTTGGCATTGACACTCGGGCAAAAGTCACGGGTATTTTGCCACCACCACTACCCTTGCCTCCAAAATGCCCTTCCCTGTCAAATTTTTTATTCGAAGGACCGTCTGGCCCAAATAAGCTAAATGAACTGCTGTTCTGACCTGTCTACAAGTATTTGTGTAATGCCTTACCCTACAGAAACATCTAGTATACAGAAACCAATCAAGATGGATCTCGGGGAAGCCGGGACGGCTCCGTGGATTAAGCTCTCACTTTGCAGCCCCAGGGACTGTGGATCGAATCCCGGCCCCGGCCCGTGTGGACCCATATGCTGAGCTGGGGAGTGCCCCCAGTTCAGTTCTCACCGGGGCGAGACCCCGGCCCAGTTCCTGCCCTGTGCAGCCCCGCGCCCACCTGTGGAATGAAACTAGGTGAAAAAACCAATGATGTGCAACTATGGAGACTGTTCTGGGCCCTCCCCCTTCTCTCTGTCTCTGTCTCTGTATCTCT